>VXAB01013808.1:0-27891 GCA_013399175.1 Odontophorus gujanensis
GCCCGTAAACCGTTGACACAAGCTTACAAAGAAAGGCAGAAAGCAGACTGTCTTAGCTGCATTCTCCTTCTCTTAGCTGTCCTCTCCGCTTGGCAGGGCATTACTTCTAATAACTTATTTTAGCAAGAGATCATGTTCCCACCTTTTTTGTTCCATTTGCACTAGGAAATGTTCTGGTTGCTCTTGAAATGCCAAAGCACGTAGCTCTACAGATGTAAGCACCTCTGTATTGTGCTGATGTTTAACCATTCCCTGCACCGCCTTTACGTCCATGGAAGAATGCTAATAAGGTATTTTCAAATGTGAACTGTTTGAGTAAAAGAGACCTTAACATGCCAGTTTTTGCTCATCTATTTACCCCTTCTCTCAAGGGTCAAGCATTTTGCAGCCATCAGCAAACTTCCCAACAATTCACAAATCACAAAAGGAGCCCCCCAGGGATAGCACTTTTTGGTTTCTCTTTCTAGAGACAATTGCTTGCAGCAGGAACCTTTCTTCAAACTGCATAAAAGTGTACAACTTACACACTCTAAAACGCCTGACCTCTCACCATCCATGTGATGCCCTCAGTATTTCAGGGGTGCACATGACTGCTGGTATGGGGGTGCCTGACCCCCCAGTGTGCTCTGGGAGAAAATGGGAAAAGTGAGACAGTCACCGTTGCAATTAGCCTCATGGTTTCATTTCAACTTTTTTGTCATTTCCTTTCTCTCCGTCTCCCTTGTCAATTCTTACAGATTGCTCCTTCTGAAATTGGTGTAATTATGGGACAGCAAAGGCATAGGTAGTATTACTCCAGCCTACATCTCTAAAATTCAGTGCTAACATAATACAAGGTAAGTAAACAAAAAAAAAAAAAATTAAAAAACAAAAGGAAAACTGTTGTTTTATTTAAAGATTTCTTGTCCTTCTTGCGTACTGATCATTTTTGGGATCAAAATTTATAAAGCAGCAGACCTCTGTCATGCCAAGACTGCCATTTTGGTGTCAAGTTCTGCAGCCCTTGTATTAGGCTATGGGAGAAGCAACGGTCAAGAAAGGAAAGGAGAGGGTGAGCTGGTCAGTCTGTGTGGCAGAGGCAGAGGGCTAAGAGCAGTTTCTGTATTCTCTCAGTAGCTTCATCCAAGCAGAAAGTAGCTCCAAGTGCTCCCCTCAATGCTGGGCACATGAGGCTATAGCTGTGCTTGCTGCATGCCAGCCAGGTCCAGGAACAGTAAGGTCTGGGAGCAAGCAGCACATGATGTGTGTGAAACAGGGAAGGTACACTTGCTTTGGGCTGGAGGCACCTGGAGCTCTTGCTTAATGAAGAGTTTGTCTTCATGGCCTGCGCTGAGTGAGAAGCTGGAGAAATAGGACCATTCTTCTGATCCTTTGGTGTCTGTGTCCAGCACGTGTCCTCAGTGAAGAAGCATGTGGTCCTTCCTTCATTCTGGCTTCCCAGGGAAAATATGAGGCAGGTGGGCTTGCAGCCGAGTCCAGTTATGAGGTGGCAGGTGTCTGGCAGGGTGACGTGCTCCTTCACATTTAATCTCACCTCAGAAAAGGCTGTCCTTGGATTGGTGATGCTGCTATGGCAGACATTTCTCAGGGGCCCTCTCCCAGGAGAGACACCAGTCAAGGTGACTCTCACAGGCCTTTCTTAGCCCACTGCCAGTGTGAGGAGAGAACACCAGACATTGCTGGGGTGATATCCAGAAGGAAGAGCTCCCGTGGCACATCAGAGTACAGAGGGCACTGGTGCCATTGTAGAGCTGCTGCTTCAGTCTCCAGCAGGACTGGAAAAGATGAGCTGCCCCATGAGGGTTTCACTGCAGAATGGGGGACAGAGTCCCCACCAGCTGCTCCGGTTAGTTTCAGGGCTTTCCTCAGAGATGTTTTCCTGGTTTTCAAATAAAAGCTGCAGCCTCTCACTGTTAAAATGATATGTCTCCTCAAATATATAATAATTTCTCAAATGTTACAGAAAAAGGCATGCAAGTGACATGTTTACACCATATCTATCTTCATTTCAGGCAGGTTAGAGGAAAATGCTGGGTTTGCTGCAGCCAGGGGTTGCCCTCTGTCTTCCCTAATGAAGCTGTATGTTTCAAGAGGAAAGCAATAATGCTCCTGCAGCATCTCTCAGTACATCACCGCACAGCCTGCTGTCTGCAAAGCAGTGGGAGCACTCCTCCCTCCCTCAAGCTCAGAACACTTCTCCTTGCAGATCCTGCAAGCCAGCACCCTCTCTTTCCCCACAGAGGACCTCACGCTGCCAAGGTCCTCTCCCTCATCCCCAAAATCACAACCTGGCAAAAAGCATTTGTTAAGAACCTTCAGTTTCTGAAAAAATCAGGTCACGTCTAGTTTCCTAATAACTGATGTCATTTTGTACCTAATAGCTGATGTATCATGGGCATCTTCTGATGTGGATCGACCAACTTCTGGCGGTCAGGCCAACAGACATTCTGTGCTCCTAGGATTTTCCCCTAGGTAGCACCAATTGCTTGTGGAAGAGACTTTGAAGACTACTGACGTGCCCATGAAGGAGGTTTTGCCCACGTTGCAGTACAGGCAGACTACCGCACCAGTAACCAAATGCCAGGCAAGCTGCTCAGAGCAGCACAGTCATAGAAAGGGCATTTCAGCAGCAGCTGCCCAGGATCTCCTACAGGAGACCAGCAGCTTTGCTCTGCAGGGAGCAGTGCCTCTTTTTGCCTGTTGTCTAGGAGCTGGTACTCTCTGCTAACATTGAAGAGCAGGTTGTGATAGATCACTTGTTGTATTATGAACAATTCCAGCAGCTATGAAAAAAAAAATAAAAGGAGAATAAACATTTTAAAGTAACTTAATCTCAGCACTGTTTCCATGTACCATTTCCAGCTGTTAGCTTAACGGTGAAGTTTTTCTTCCTAAAGAATACACATGAAACAGACAGTCATGTTTCCTCAGCTAGATAATACCCTTGTGCACAATTTGTAGGGGATGCATCAGGTGCTGGAAATATCAGGAAATATCCCAGAGTGCAACCAGGTGGCAGTGTCTCAGCTGGCAGCCAGGACTCCTGAGGAGATGAGTTTAATATCTACCTACAAGAAAGACATTGAGGCCCTGGAGCGTGTCCAGAGAAGGGCAACAAAGCTGTGGGGAGTCTGGAGCATAAGTATTGGGGGAAGCAGCTGTGGCAGCTGAGTTTATTCAGTCTGGAGAAGAGGATGCTCAGGGGAGACCTTATTGCTCTCTAGAACTGCCTGAAGGGAGCTTGTGGTGGGGAGGAGGTCAGCCTCTTCTCCCATGTAACTGTGATAAGATGGGAGGGAATGGTATCAGGGGAGGTTCAGGTTGGATATTAGGGAAAATTTCTTCTCCAAAAGAGCAGTCAGTCTCTGCAACAGGCTGCCCAGGAAGGTGGTGGAGTTACTGTCCCTGAAGGTGTTCAAGAAACATTTAGATGTTGTATTAAGGGACATGGTTTAGTGTCGAAATACTGGTGGTAGGTGGGTGGTTGGACTGGATGATCTTGGATGTCTTTTCCAACCTTGGTGATTCTATGATTCTAAACTTCATCACTGGGACTTTGCCAGCAGTTGTCTGGATGTTGAAAGCTAAAGGGAGATTAGAGAGGCTGAGAGGACAGAGAGCACAAGACATTTCTGTGATTCCTGTGCGAGAAAGGAACCAGTAGGACAGAGCACAGTGCAGAGAACTGTTGGACAGCTAAAACACATGACAGTGAGTCACAGCAAGGTACCAGGAACCTCAGAAGATGCAATTCTCGCTATCACCCTGTGCAGTAGGCTCAGGACAAACTCAGTTTAAGCACAAGAATGCAAAGGTACAAAAAAAAAGAAAAAAAAACTCCATTGCAATAACGTTTAACTTCAAGGAGACAAATCATATATGAAAAAGTACATGCATTAAAAGGCACAGTGAAAAGGATGGAGTGATTGCTAGTAGGATGAAGAGGCTTTATGGACACTACATCAGAGGATAAAAGGAAAAAATGTATTTTAAAAGGTTGTCAAAAGGAACCTAAAAATGTCCCATTCATGTTTCAAAACAGTATAGAGGTCTACTACAAGTCAAATAAATAAGTTCCCTCAGAAAGTGGAGGATGTCATGGTTTTATGATTGAATCTGGGCTCATGTAACATTTCCACCACAACATATTCTCTATAATAATGGATGCCTCTTTCCATAGCAGTCCATTTCTTTTCCCCAGGCATCAGATCATCTTTGTAGGGGTATTTTTCTTTCATGACTATCAGCATCTGCTTCCAGAGGGAAGGACTCATTCTGGCATGTACTAATGCCTCTGTCAATGGCAGAGTTCCTGGCAATGCTACCCAGGACTTCTCTACCATCTAGCCACACACTGTAGGCCTCATTATCCCAAAAGCGAAGTAACCAGGTGACAATAGGTTCATTTGGGTGGCATGAAAAGTCTTTTCTGAAACCTCAAATTTCATTCATTTTCAGAGGTCAAGTAGTAATGGTGACAATGTCTTTCTCACCTCCTACTCTTTCAGGACATGTTGTTGCTCTCCTAGGCACTGGTGACCGTGATCTTGCTGGGGATCTCAGCCCTCCCTCTGGAAACCCTGGACCTCAGAGCCACTCCTCTAGACCTGTTTCCCCCCTCTTCTCTTAGAACGTCTGCTTGGTCTACTTTCTCTTCCTCCTCTTCCTTCTCTTCTACAGGAGTCGAAATGTTTTTCATTTTTTGTCCTCTTACAGGGGCAACTGACATCGATTCTGGTGCCTCCTGAAGTTGATCAGTTTGGTCAGTTTCAATGCTCATTCTCTCTAGCTCAGCTCAGAGTCTGTCTTGTTCAGCTAGGAGGAAATTTAGTTCAGCTTGGAGCATGACATGATGAGACTGAACGTGGAATCATTCGGTCTGAAAACCGAGTATTGTGAACTGGTAGGCGTCTTGCTCAGTTCTGAGGGAGTCCCGTTCACACTGGAGGACGTCTCGCTCAGACTGGAGGAGGTCCTTGTTGGATTGGAGAGTGTCTAGGTTGGACTGGAGCATGTCTCGCTCGGACCAGAGGGTGTCCTATTGAGACTGGAAGGTGTCTTGCTGCGACTGGAGGACGTCTCTCTCAAATTGGAGGACGCCTCGCTCAGACTGGATGGTGTCTCGCTCGGTCTGGGGGGGGTCTCTCTCGAACTGAAAGGCATCTTTCTCGGTCTGGAGGCTGTCTAAATTGGACTGGAGAGTCTGTTTGTCTGCTAAAAGACTCTTTCTGGATCTGGAGACTGTCCCTTTCAGATCAAAGACTCTCTTGCTGTGTTTCAGAGGCTCTATACCTCTCTGGGATAGTACTGAATAAGGCCCGATAGGCATAAGCCAGACCCCAAATAATTTGGGCCTCCTCAGATCTCTCTGAGCTGCAACACCCCTGTCTCAATTATATCTGCTTAGGTTCTCAGGATCTTGCAGGTGATCAGGAGAAAAATTCCATGACACTGGTGATGGCCATTTCGCTGAAGTCTCTCCCAAGTCCCTCCAAACTCCCTGCCAGTCACTATTCTCTGGCTTTGGGGAAGGCTTCCTCAAAATGTTATAAATACAGATACTGAGTAAAATGATGAGAAGTACATTCTGTGAGATTGATACCATGATCATCAGATGAGCATTCAAAAAACACGTAATGAATTCAAAGGAGAGACCAGGAAACTGTTTATAAATCACAAGTTCTGTGAAATTAGCAACTTCATCTGGAGTTGCTTCCTCTGGAGCTGTATGCCATGTTGTATACAAAAACCAGGGAGGTATTGCCAACAGAGTTCTTAGTTTATCATATATACCTATACCTATTGCTCCATAGATCAGACTGGCAAACTTAATTAAGTCCTGTTACATTCCCAGTACGATGAAATGCAGTCCCTTTAAAAGCAGTTTTGAAAGAGAAAACATTTTTTTTTTTATCTTTAATAAAACAAGCTGGCAGCACCTAAAAAAGTTTACAAGTATCCCAGAACTATTGGCAGTATGCGTGGACTTCAAGGACATGTTTTGAGTACAGCACCTACAGTACAGATACCTTCCTAAAAAGAGAGAGGCTTGCTCTAAATGCACGTCTCTACCCAAGGCAGCTAAATTGCCCCATGCTGGGTGCCAAAAAATGTCAACAATTTGTGGGCCAGTTCAACCCAGTTCCGTGACGACTGGGGCAAGGAACCCATGGACCCATACCCTGGGAAAGGGGAAGGGGAAAAGGGAAAAAGGAAAAGGGGGATGGGCCTAGAAACAAAACAGTGGCAATGATCTGAGGAGGAAAGGTAATTTACTAAATGAGATAGTGGAAAGCAAAATAACACAGTATCATACAATATAATTGGAATTGAAACTAATAATTCAAATAAAATGAGCAAGAGAGAGTGTCTGATAAACCTAAAGCCTTACCTGCTGCTGGGTCGATCTGAAAGTGAAGAGACTGTGTCTCATGACACGCAAACAGTTTCTGTCTTTCCATCTGAGTGGAAAATGAAAAAATGCAAAGCAACACAAAGTGCTCTGGGGTACGTAGTTCTTCTTCTCTTCTGAGGCAGGTATACCCATAACTACTGATGATCCACGGAGCTGGAGCATTTACTCTTTAACTCCCAATGCATTACATGATGTTATGATGTGGAATACCAATAACAAAAATCATAAAACCATGACATCTCCAGTGAGAGTGGTACAAAATGATGAACTCTGGCAGACTGAAAGGGAAACTGCAGCATGATGGGCCTAAAGAAACTGCCCCAGATTTGGAAGGCACATAAACTACAGATGCCTTTGCTGGTGCTCACAAACACACACACACACACAAATCTCTCTGCAGATGACAGGCCCATGGATCTGCCTTAGAAGAGTGTGCCAGCAGAGGGAAATTGGACCTAATTGATAGGAAAATGTATTAAGAGTAGCTGGGGCTCTGTCAGGGAGAATGAGGGATTTCAGACTTGAGACTACATGACGTATTCAAGGTGAGGATGCACCAATGGGAAATACAGTGGGAGGATCATCTCCACACTGGGACAATCACTTCTCAAGAAAGTGAGAAAATCACCTCTATGCATATTGTGATTTATGGTGTTCAAAATATTTGTAAGTGATGTAGGACAAAAAAAAAAAAACATATATAGTGAGGTGAGAGGATTTGTTGGTCACACAAAACTACCCAGAGTTATCTGAACTAAACCCAACCTCACAGAATGGCAGAAGGAACTGGAAAATGAATTTGACGTGGAAGCATGCAAGGTATTTCACATGGGGAAAACGATCCTAACAACCCATGTAAACATAACGATGGGCTCTCCATTTCCTCTCACCATGTAAGAAAGATGTTATGGTGTTTTTGAGCAGTTCTTTGCAAACACTGGTGCAATGCTAAGCAGTAAAGACACTGTTGGTAATTACTAGGAAAGGAACAGAGAACAAAATAAGGTACATCATTATGCTGTGAATTTATGATGCGTCCTCTTTTCATGTGCTGCCATCTCATCTCAGAAGGTTGTGGTAGAAATGAAAAACAGATACAGAGAATAATCAGAATCTGCTGGATAGGTCTGCTACATATAAAGTACTAAACAGAATATGATGCCTTTGCTTGGATAATAGATGATTGAGGAGAAATACAAGATAGCTCTACAAAATTGTGTGCCGCACAAGAAAATTTATTCACTGTTTCTCACAGTACCAGGGGTCACCGAATGAAACAGTCAGAGAACAAGATTAAAACAAACAAAATTGAGCACTTCTTCACGCAGCGTGTGCTGAAATGGTGGAGCTCATTGTCAAAGGATGTTGTAGAAGTGGAAACGCTAATTCCTTTAGTGTGAGATTGTCAGAGGTCAGAAGGTTTTATCGGGGAAAATATGAAATTGGATAAGACTGTCCCTGAGTCAGACTCAGTCCATCTGTTTCTTTTTTATTGTGTTCTTACAAAGAAATAAATGTATGTAGGAAAAAAAAAAAAAAAAGCGAGAAAAAATACAAAAGAAAAAGAAAAAAGATATAAAGGGATTTCAGAGCACAATTACATGAGAAGCAGCACCAAAGCCTCTGGGTGACCTGCGACTCATGATGAGATGAAGCTGCAACTTTGCTTGGCTCCTGGCTCCCTGCAGAGCCACAGCGAGGATCAGAAGGCCGTTTGAGGCACCCACTGCACTATGTGCTTCCCTGCCTGCTTAGTTGGATAGTTCCTATAATGAGGCTGCTCAGTTCCACCTGCCTGTAGCTGTGGCCCAGGGCTACAGAGGTGCTGGTGAAGGCCTCCAGTGCTTTTCAGTGTCTGTAGTGCATTCTTCAGGCTCCTGAAACCTGGACTCAGAGCTGCCATGAAGTGTATCTTAGTCAGTACCTTGTTCTGCTTTGTGTAAGAGCTGAGGAACAATCTTAAAGTATCTCACTTCTCTATCCCTGCGCAGTAAGGCCTGGCTCCCTGGGGAAAGCCTTACACTTCCAAGTTAATTGGTATAGATGTTTCTAAAGTTTGCTACTACAAATCAAGCAAGAAATTTATTTCAGAGAGTGGGAGCCCCTACTTTCTCTCCCTCTCCAGTCAATTTCAAATGCTCCGCTCTGCAAGTTTCTCTTCTTTTCAATTACAGTTCTCCCATGGTAGTAAATAAATTTGTTTCAAGCACACGCGTTTCTCTTCTTTTCAATTACAGTGCTCTCACAAGTAATCCAATTTCTTTTAAGTCTTCAGTTCACATCCAACCTTCTCTCCAACAAACGTATCAGGTAGCAGAAATACCTCCCAGGCTCTGTCCTTATATTGAGGTTTTGGAAGGTGTTTTTTGTCTCTGTTACCTCTGAACTGACTGAAAATTCTTCCCGGGTTCAGCAAGGGGTACTGAGACCAAGTGACTTGTAGGAGGGTTGCACACATCACTTTTGCTCAGGCCTTCTCATTCAGTCTCAGTAGCTGCCTTAACCCAGTTGCAAGAGGGATGAGAGCACCAAGTATCAGAACTCCAGCCTTATGCTGGGGGAAATGCATTCATTTCAACGTGCAGCAAACCCTCTGAAGGCTCCATCAGTAGCTGTTGCAGTCTGATATTTGTCTCTCTTTCATTTTCACAGAGCATTAGCAGAAATGCAGGATAGAGCTGTTAATGCATGGGAGAGGTAGATGGCCAACCAGAGGAGCTGGAGGTTGAGGACTGCCCTGTTGCTGAGGCTGGGACAATGTGCACAGCCCCAGAACATGTTGCTCCAGGACCCACCAAAGGCACCAAACAAGGAAGCAGGGCAATCTGACCGTACTCATACTCTGTCTGACCTGTGAATGAACATGGGGCTTCAGGTCAAAGTGACCATACTGAACATTCAAAACCTGAAATGTTGACCAAAATGTACTTAACTAGGGACCTCATCTAAGCCACCCACATAAGAATAAGGGGTTCAGACAGATAAAAGCTGTGTGTTTCACACTTAGCATAGCACATATGTGGCTGGATTCTAGCAGAGTAAATGAAGACGGCTGCATTAGCAGCCCGATGAACAGGGAACAATAAGTTTCTGATGCTTTGTTACAGCCACAAGTCAGCGGATGGGTAGAGCAGTCAGTAATCCATGAATACCCCCAGAGAGCTTTCTTTTGGTTTCGTTCATTTCATACAGTCATAGAATTGTAGAAGCTTGTTGTTTGAAAAAGTTTGGAAAAGACCTCTAAGATCCGTGTCCCTCAGTACAACATCTAAACATTTCTTGAACAACTCCAGAGATGGTGACCCCACCACCTCCATGGGCAGTCCATTCCAGCACCTGAGAGCTCTCTTGGAGAAGTATTTCCTAACGTCAAACCTGAATCTCCCCTGGTGTGACTTGAGGCCATTCCCTCTACTCCTATCGCTAGTTACATGGGAGCAGAGACCAACTCCCACCTCACCACAACCTCCCATTTAATCATGGCTGCAAAAAAAAAGATAATCCATCCTTTTCCGACATCCATGTAAGGGTTATGTAAGTGAGGGTCCAAAGTTGTCTGGTCACTGCTGCTTGCATCTGGGGTCAGGTTGAGCATGTACACCTCTCCTTTCCCACCCCGCTAGACAGATTGGCTGCAGTGCCTTTGGTGGAGAGCCACTGCTGACTCCTGGTGGCTGTAGGAAATGGATGTCCACACTCGCTCTCACTTTAGACATTAAAACATTCTCATCTAATTGCAGATCATTTCCCTTTGGATGGGGCTTTTATTTGCACCCCACTAACAGCAGCTATTTTTATTTGCTTAGTCTGTATTTGATGAGACTGTGCCTTTTTTTCTTTTTTTCTCCCCATTTCACCGTAGTTGTAGTTCATTCAGTAGATCCCTAATTCAATAGCTCTGTTCTGGGATCTGACCACAGCATTTGCTCTGTCTCTTTGCTGATACTGTACTGCTTCCTTACAAAGAGTTCTTTTCCTCACTACTAAATTGTGCAGAGAACCCCGTGTGTTCCCATAGTCCATGTGCTCTAAAGCACAACAAATTACTGTTCAAAAAAAACCACTCTGTGTTCCTCCTTGTCGTGTGATGCCATTCCCATTGACAGTACAAAGTAGTCTTGTGGAGAAGGTTCTCAAGAGGGCTCCAGAGCTGCTGTGCACAGTGACAATGGAGGTGCAACCAGAGATTGACTCAACCAGTGTGCTCCACATGCAGTGTTCTGCAAGACAAAACCTCCCACCTTTTACATGCTGCACAAACCACATGCTGAGCACCACTCCCCTAGCCACAACACGCAATGATTAAAATCCTTCAAAGATTTCCACATGCATCAAACCCTTTGGAGCAGACAAAGCAGTGTGTAGGAGTCCACCAATGTGTCTCCTCTAGCAAAATATTTGCTGGGGGCTCGTTATATGCCCTCTGCACTTTGCTTTTGTCCCTTCTTACTTCTGCATCAAACATTCATTCTCACAGCTGTCTACCCATTTGCTGATGGAGGCTGATGTTCAAAAGCATTTAGATTTTGCTGTACCAGTGCAGCTCCTTGAAAGCCTCAGGAGTGGAGATCATGGGAGTGACTGGAGTTTGCTTCTGATGTGGCACTTGGTTTCATTCCCTATGCACTATTTTTCCTTTTTATCATTTTCTTTCTCCCCAGCAGGTGTGGAATATCGTGTTGTAGCTGTTGTTTCGTGTCTCTTCCCTTCAGTTTTAGAGTATGGATTCCTCAGGCCCATGCCGGGCTTAGACTGGGCAAATTCATCTGCTGCTTCAGTGAAACTCAACACCTGCATCAGGTAGAATGGGCACTGTCATCATCTGTGCCAGGTGCAGACTGTGTCCTGTTGGAAACGTATGGCTGTGAAATACATAACTGCTGTAATTCTGGGCAGGTTTTATCTTGCTGGTCAAAGCAGCCTTCGGTCTTTGCATTTTCTTTCTTTCCTATTTTTAATTCCACTACTTCTTCTACTGCTCTCAGAAGTGATATACCTGCAGCTACAGGTGTGAGAGCATAAATCCATGTCAAGCATTGTCCGGGAATTAATTGCCATTAATTAAGGAAAACTTTTGGTAGAATTAATCTTCATTCAGAAGTAGTTTTGCTTTATGTAGATTTCAGCTTCTTTAATTTTAAGTGGTTCTCCTGTCAGAGCCAGGTGATGATATAATATATCTAAGTGCCTGCGTAAATTGTTCAAGCTCAATAAAAATGAATTTTGAGCCTAGCATCTGGATTTACACAGTGTGGGGGCACATCTATACTGAAATCCTTCAGTGTTCATAGTATAGTCTCTATAGGACAGCTATATAAAAATAGGACGGATATAGGACAGCTAATTTCATTCATAGTGAGTTAAAAACTCACTAGCAATAATAAAGAAGTTTCTGGTGACACAACTACGGGGTATCCTCTTGCACTCCTCTGGGAAACTGGTGTGCTCAAATACCTCTCTGAAATGCCTGTACACCAATGCACATAGCATGGGCAATAAAACGGAAGAATTAGGGATCTGTGTGCAGTCAAAGACCTCTGATTTCATCGCAGTTATAGAGACATGGTAGGATATCTCACATGACTGGAATGCTGCCATGAATGGCTGTGTGCTTTTTAAGAAAGACAGACAAGATAGCAACCTTGGACAACGGGAGAGCTAACTTTGGAATTCTTGATCTTCAGCAAAGCTCTTGACACTGGCTCTCATGATATCCCCATAGACAATCTCAGGAAGAACATTCTGGATGAGTGGATGGTCACCTGGATGAAGAAATGGCTGAAAGTCACGTCTCAGAGGGTTGTGATCAGTGGCATGGAGGCCTGTAGGTAGCAGTGTTCCCCAGGGGTCAAACTAGATCCAGTATTGTTTAACTCATTCAGTGACTTGGATGAAGGGGTGGAGTTCATCACCAGCAAGTTTGAACCTGGGAGGAGTGGCTGATACCCCAGAGTGCTCTGCTGCCATTCAGAAGGGTCTCGACAGGCTGGAGATTTAGACAGGTAAGAACCTCTTGAAATTCTACAAGGGCAAGTGCAGGGTCTTGCACCTGGGGGGGAATAAACACTTGTACAGGGGCTGATCTGCTGGAGAGCAGCTCTGAAGAGGACCTGGGTGTCTCAGTGGGCAATAGGATGGCCAATAGCCAACAGCATGTCCTGGAGACGAAGGCCAATGGTATCCTGCGGTGCATTAAGAGGAGTGTGGCCAGCAGGTCGAGAGAGGTGATGGGGAGGTGATCTTTCCCATCTATTCAGTGTTGATGAGGATGCATCTGGAACACTGTGTCCAGTTCTGGGCTCCCCAGTACAAGAGAGACCTGAGCATACTGAAAAGAATTCAGTGGAGGGCAACCAAAATGATGAAGAGGCAGGAGAGTCTATCATATGAAGAAAGGCTGAGGGAGCTCGGCCTGTTCAGCCTGTTCAGAATGGAAGGCTCAGAGGAGACCTGATCTACGTATAGAAATATCTGAAGGGACCCATTCTATGTCTCAGTCATTCTGTGTTGCTGTTTGAGGCAAAGAGGTTACTACGAGCTCCTAGGCCAGCAGAACACGCTCAGTATTTTTTACACTTCATTTTGCTGCTTGGCTCATACTTCTCCTCAGCTTCTTGACATCTATGTTGCCTTCAGTCATTACTGGATTGTCAGAAGTATTCTTTCTATAGTGGTTCTGGTGAATCCTTTAGAGTCTCAAAGAACAGCCCCTACCTGGAGGCCACCTTTGTCTCCTTTTGTTTTACTGTGAGTTCAACACTCCTTTGCTCAGCATCTCTCAGGATGAGATCATGTTCATGTTTACACTCTTCAGTCCCATACGACTCAGCAGTCCTGAGAAATAAGTCCCTTATTTTTTTCACCAAGCAAGTTGAGTCTGAGTGACGATCTCATTCCTCTGTCTTTGAGTTCTGTAGGATTACTCCCTCACCTGCTCTGCCTTTTTACCTTTGAGGCCACGGTAGGCTTAACCCCAGGCAGTGTACCAAAGACCTAATAAACTTGAGCTTGTTGTTTTGGGCTCAGTGCCACACTGACCTGCTTACAGAGCTTCCCACTGGCATTTGTCTGGCCGAGAGCTGTACGGTGCTGGTTTGAGCATCATCTCCACACCTTGAGAAACACAAAACTTGGAAATCAGGCTTTCAGGATAAAACCCCGCACAGTGGTTTTCCATCAGCCCCCTTCACCTCCATGTAGAGACCAACTTCTGCCTACAGCAATGCTGTAGAGGCTGTTTTGTAGGTGCAGGAGCACAAAGTGACCTCTGCCACTGTAGTCCAGACCCGTGTTGCTTTCTGTATCAGCATGGCAGGCCGTGTTCCTTCCAACACACTGGATGGAGTATTTCTGCCTCCTGCAAAACCGCTATTACCAGGAGCCATGGGGAAGTGACAGTTATTTGTGGAGGCACCATTGCTCATGCACAAAGCAAAAGAGCAGTTACCCAGTCAAAAAAGCCATCATCTCGTCCACCCATAAGACAATAAATTCCAAGCTGTGCCTTTGCAGGATGATGCTCCAAGATGGAGAAGGAAAATCCACCTGTCAAACCATGGAGGTTTTTAGTCTGACAGAGACTGATCCATCAGCTAACGAAGATGCTTCTATGATTCATCAGTGCTGAGGTGAAAATACAAATTTGAAACATTAATTGTGAATACAATCCAATAAAGAAATTCCCAGGCATTTTATCGTCTGCATTATACATAACAAAATCTTGAAAGATTTATATTCCTTTCAATTTGTAAAATTTTCTAGTTGGCTATCCCATTGTTTGGAGAGTTGCTTGCACTACTCAGGAATTACCATTGAAAGGAATGCTTCTCTGCATCACACACATACTTTTGAATGGTTTCTTCTTTCATTGTGTGCCTATCCAATTTTCAGATTTTGAGTTCTTGATTTTTATCAAAGGGGAAGTTCTGAGGAGGACCTTATAGTGGCCTTTCAGGCCTACAGGAAAGCTGGGGAGAGACTTTTTACAAGGGCAGGTAGCAGCAGGACAAAGAGAAATGGCCTTAAACTGGAAGAGGGCAAATGTAGACTAGAGATTAGAAAGAAAATGTTTCCTTTGAGGGTGGTGAGACACTGGAACATGCTGCCCAGTGAGGTTGTGGATGCCCCAACACTGGAGGTGTTCAAAGACAGGCCAGATAGGGCTTTGAGCAACTTGGTCTGCTGGGTAGTGTCCTTGCCTATGGCAGGGGGTTTGGAACAAAATGATCTCTAAGGTCCCTTCCATCCCAAACCATTCTCTGATTCTATGATCAGGCAGCAGGTAGGGTACTCCTGGGCTGCTTTCTTCCACCTCTTCCTCTCTGATCAGTCCTGTAGGAGCATGCACCTCTGCCCCATCCTCACTTCTCCTGACCCCAAGCTGAGACACCCACAAGCTGCTCCTCAGAGCACTGAGAAAATTTGTTTTAGCTGTAACTGTACCTGAAGCCAAATCCAAGAATAAGCAGCAAATAACAAGAAAATTCACATGCCAGAATGCTAAGAAAGGTGTGGTGGTGGCTTTTTTTTTTCTGTTTTGTGTGCGAGTGTTGGTTTATTTTTTATTTTTTATATTCCACCAAAGTAATAGCCACCTTTATCGAGATGTGAAGGACCCAGTGGGAGGATACAGCACGTGCTCCATCATGGACAGGGAGGAGCAGTCCAGCTGCCCAGCCCCTGCTGTCAGTTCTCAGCACGCAGGGCTTGAGGGGCTGAAAGGAAGTGCTGCATTACATGTGCTGGCATGAACAGCAGGCTGCACTGCATTGTGGAAAGAGTGCTAGGTCAACGAGTTCGTTTGTCTGTTTTTGTTTGTTTGCTTGTTTGTTTTTAAGTATGTAGTTTCACACAGGGTGGACACAAAGAAAGTGGAGAAGTGCACAAGGCTGTACTTCAGGAAGTGTACATTAACAATTAAAACTTGTACTGTAGGTAGGCTCTAGCATATAGGACAGCAAGGACTACTTTTTAATTCTAGTTTTCTTTTGTTCTCAGGACTGCGATGTTTCGTGAGGTAGCTCTTTTGAATGTGTGATTTATAACCCAAATGGCAGAAATTCCTCAGCAATTTATAGCTTGATTATAAATATTAATCTGAGGTACATCTTCAGACTGCACAAAGATGATAGTTTGTGAAAGAAGCTTAGTAGAATAGACACACAGGAGCTTTTCTCGGGGAATGTGAATCCGAATTTGAACACAGATCAAGATGTGGGCACAGCCAGGTGCAAGATCAATGTTTAGAAAAGTACACATTTGCAATGGGTTCCTATCCCTGGAGACACTCGAGGTCAGGTTGGATGGGGCTCTGATCCAGCTGTGGGTGTCCCTGTTTGTTGCAGAGCGGTTGGACTAGAGCGCCTTTAAGGGTCCCTTCCAACTCAAATGGTTCTGTGATTCTCTGTCGATGACATATTTCAAATTATACTCTACCTTCACAACTGTTGGAGCTCGATACTAATACTTTATCTGGAACCTGGGGCTAAGGCCTTACGAATGTTAAAGACTGTAACAGTGTCTAAAGTTGACCAACACTTCCCTAAAGAATTATTTTTCTCTTCACAGACTGCCAAACTTAAACCACTTGGTCAGAAATCTTCGTATCAAACTACTGCCTGAACACATAGTTATTTCTATTTCTGCCCAAGCTTTGAGGATGGTTTTGAGAAACAAAATAGGAATGAAGTTACGTTTGGAGAAAATTAGGTCAAAATCATCTACATAAACCGGGAAGAGGTCAATTGAAATTTCACACAAAACTGAACCTCAACCAAGAGACAAGCAGGAAGATCATGAGAGTAACAGAGCAGTGCTCTCCATGTGAAACACGTCGCAGAGCAATGGAGTTACATCTCAGAGACGCACACCTTGAAATCTCTACTAGTGTGTGGTTGGACAGATAAAATCACAAGGAGTGCCTTTTAAAATAAATCATTATGTGTTCTCTTTGAATTTGAAACACAGCGTCTTCTGAAGTATTTTTAGGTACGAGATGCAAAAAGCAATTGACTAAAACCAGACTGTTTGAAGATCTTGCTTTACAGACTATAAATCTTGTTACCTTAGAATGATGGACCTACAATTTTATGTAAATGGGCACGTGCAAATTTTGTTGATACCCAAAGAGAATCCTTTAGGAATCAGTTTATAGCCAAGTACTTCTGATGATATGCTTATTGTAACTTAGTGATGCTTTATGTGAAAAGCATAAAACACCACATGCATGCAGCAAGCTCTGCAAATACAAAAGATAAATGTACAAAAAAAAAAAAAAAATCCCCAACCAAATACAAGAAATTTAAGCTAACATCATGTGTTAGTATGATGGCAAGGGCACATGCCTCTGGGCACCACATAAGTAAAGCAGATTTTCTGAGAACACAGCCTGGATGCAGTTAGTCAAGCACATGCAAGTTACTTATGCATGCCAGAAATAGCGTCTCAGCTGAGAGTCACCTTTCCTTAATTGCCTTGTTTGTCCCCAAAAGGCACTGAGGAGTTTCACTGGACTGGCCAACAACTTGCAAAATGGCTGTGCAGCTGCTCACCAGCACAGTGAGAACGCAGCCCTCCATCTGAATACACTGCAGGTATCTTACACATAGTTGGTAAGCCACCTGGAGTGTGTTTAAAACACTGATTTCTCTGCAGTCTGTATCATTTTAAGCAGAAGAGTTCAAAGGTGAGCACAATTTCCAGATCAGACAGACAGTATTTTCAAACCTGTTTTTGGAGTTCAGGGCTGATACAACCATTAAACCCAGAATATCTACTATGTGTTTCTGTGATTCAGTCAAGGACAATTGACTCAGCTGGTCCCATCTGCTTCCACATACTGACAAAATTGTGAAGCTCTACAGTTGCTCTCAGAAAGATTGTGGAGAAATGTGGTCTAAAAACTATGAAGGGCATGTTTAAATATCCACTGAAAATATAATGTCTAAACAAAACATTCAGATATAATGTAATATGTTTATTTTTCAAATCCAAATGGTAAAGGTCCCTTTTTAAACAAAACAACCAAAAAAAGAATCAACAAAATTCAGAGGGCTTATCTCATTTACCATATTCTTCCCACTCTTCATTTATCATATCACAAAGCAGCAACTTATAATATTAGTGCTTATATAGTGCACTTATATGAATTCTGAATTATGTATTAAGCTTTAAATACAACGTATATCTATGAGCATAGCCCAGAGCACACGACATTACATTTTCAAAGCATATGTTAAAAAAAGGACAATAAATGTATATCCAAGACGGTCAAACTCAAATATTTTGACTTGCCAAACTCTATAACAAGTAACAGTAATTTTAAACTGCATACAAAGCAGAACAGTGCCAACATGCCTCTGGTCTGTGAGCTATGGTAAAATATCAAGCATACATATAAAGAAGAGAAGCAAAAGGAAAATGCCACAAACTCAGAACTAACCTGAGGCACACCCGACTGCGACTGCACAAAGGCAACCCACCTTCCCACTCTATAATGCAAAGAGCCCAACAACGGAAAGCACTTCTATGCTACAGTAAAGTGAGACATTAACTTTTCCAAATTTTGCCTCTGCGTTTTTCAACAACTTGCACAAAAATGTGAAGATGGACATCTCATTATACTGAACAAATGTACAAAGTATAAAGTCAGAGAAGCTCTGTAAGATTGCCACTTTTCAACCTTGCATAGTGATAGCTGGCATTGATATTACTAGCATAGCTTCAGCAAAAGATATAGAAAAGGAAAATCTTTACTTCTAAGTGATGCACATATGTAACATTTTCTTCACAAAATTCATTTAAACATTGTTTTAATAAAAGGGAAAACAGCTCTAAAAAGAGAAAGATAGTGTTCACAAGCTTAGAAATAAAAAAAATACAAAACCAGAACATTCCATAAAAAATGAAAATAACCATTCCATCGTAACAGCACCTACTTTATCACTAAACAAGCCCCATACATGCAACAAACTAAAACTACTGTATAAGGCTGTCAAATTAAAGGTTTACTTCTTATATAAACAAAGTGTAAAAATAGCAGTAAGTTGCAATTTTCAAATGTAATGCTATGTGAACATTTTGTGCCCCCAGATTCATTTGGTAGCAATTTCAATATGTGTATGATATAAAGGTCGTTGATCTAGGAGCCATGGTACAAATACATTGTGCCTAAGACAGTATTGTCATACCTCTGTTCGACTTTAACAGAGTTGGAATGCTCAACGACACTACTAAGTTCAGGGATGCTTTCAGCAGTATCCCCAAAACCATGGTAGTGTCCGTAGTGCAAAGTATCTCCAGGGTCTTCCACCCACGAGGGGCGGTTGGAAACGCAGCTACTTGGGCTTCCATTCAGGTGAAGAGATCCACACATATCAGTGGGATTATTCATGGCCTTTTCTGGCTCCTCGGTGCCATTACTGGTATGAATTCGATGCCTACTGGGAGAAGTTACTCCAGGAATTATTCCATTAGGGGTTAATGTTAAGCATTCTTCATGCCTGGTATCCATCCCACCGAGCTGCTGTGCGGCGGTGAAATCCAAATGTCCATTGATGGCACATCCATTTGTCAGTGCATTCAATATGGAGCTACTGCTATTCATATCTGCATTAAGAAATACACCTGTCACCAACAATTAAGAATAAATCGAAATACATCAAAATGTCTCCACTACACTCCACTGAAGTTTAAAATGTTTCCGTACACCTCTTTGCAAATAAGCCTACCCTTTCTTTATCAGTAGCAGTATAGGCAGTTCATGTTAATAAGAGCTGACCACTACGCTTGAGGCATGGATTTTAACGTCAGAAATGCAACTATCTACCTACATTGAATTATATATTTGTGCTAATCTTTCAAAAGACATTTTGAGTTTTTCAGAAATCATCTCATGTTAAGTGTAGCAGAGCGCACTCTGGACAGCAGTTTGAAAAGTGCAATAAAAGACATCTTTCCATCTTAACTGTAATGCCCTCTTGAGTTATAAGATTGTAAATAGGCAATAATGGAGTAACTATGAAGGGGTGAAGAGTTGCCTTGTGTAAAACTGTATTTTCTGTAGTAATTAGTCTGTGACTCGTTTTGTTTCCTTAGAGTGGTCACTCCTACAGCACAGTATATGCTGAAGTAGGCCAAATAAAGAAATGTTATGCTGAGATGCTAATATAAAATGTGTCAGAGTTCCTTTATTTAGAAAGTTCTTCAATCCATCCAGCAGCTTGCTAGATGACATAGCGAGCAGGTTTGTATTAATGAGTTTATCGTAACATCTATACAATCCACATGCAAAAGGCCACACAACAGCAACAGCAGAGTGCACAGGAGACTAAAAAAAGATTAATAGTAGGGAACAAAATTCTAAAAATGTGCATGCAAACAAAAGAAAAAATAGACAACTGTTTATGTGCAATTTATCTGTTGAATTTAGTATTAGTACAATCATTATTTCCATTAACAGAAATTCATCAGTACGTCTGAAATGTATATATTTTTTGCAGTGGTACTCAAAAAGTACTAGCTCAAAAACTGCATAATATACTCTGCCTTAAAATGCCTACAGGTAAAGGACATCTAAAATTTCTATCTGTACCGGTAAAGAATAGCAAATGTAGAAACTACAGATCTGTACTGCTACGTTTCAAGACTTTATGTTCTGTCGCTGTTCTTGGATATATGCACATATGTTTGTGCATACGTAAATGCATAAACCTACATGCGAAACAGGATTGCATTTACGCTGGATTTCCAAACTGAGCCGTAAGTTACACTGCCCGTTGGTAACCTTCCACATTTCCAAACCACTGGGTTCCTGTTTAAGTGACATGAGTACCACTGTCTGACAAGGACTAATCAGAAGCTTTGCTTATTAGTCCTTTGCGTGGATATGTTTTGAAATATGGACACACCAACACACAATGCCAAGAGATGCGTTAACTTTGTACCTCGGTGGATGTACTAACCGGAGTTGCCTGTTTCATCCCTTCATGACGTCAACTGAACTCGCTAACAACAAATTCTGATTGAAAATGAGAAAAAAACCCCACCCAAACCCATCAAGACACCAAAACTAATATTTCAGTGATGAAAACGCACAGAAAGAATTTCAGATAGTGTTTATTAACTGAAAAGTGCGAAATTTTAGCTGCTTAAAAATAAATCCTTGTAGGCTGGCTTTGCCAAATCAAATCTAATAAAAGTGGTGCTACCCATAGTTCATATGCAAAAGTAGGTAATGAATAATTCTAGTGATAATTATAGAACATTACTACGCATTAAAAATTAGCACCTATAGTAATAAGAGAATATTTATGAATGACAATCATTTTTCCATAAATAAGAACACTTAGTAATTATCACTGGAAAATCATCATAATCTACTTTTAAGAACGGAGTGTATATATATGTATATATATTTATTTTAATATATTAAAATATCTGTCCATTATCATTCCCTTTGGCAAATCTGATTTGCGGTACAAAGCATAAACATTTTTATCACAGAACAAATTAAGGTAAGATAGTCATTTCTCATTATAATAATGCACTACCATAGTAACTCCATGCTTTTACCTACAAAGTGCATGGAAAAGCTGACCCCAGACAGGTTTTATCGGAGCACTACGCACACCCTGGGGTTATCAAAAAGCATCTTGATTGAGCAGCCCCGAAAAAAACACCGTTAATATCCACTAATGCCACTAACTTTATGACTGTTCCATCAGGATCAATGTACGAAGTCCAAATGGGTTTCCGGTACTGAAGTTCCAAATTTAGTTCCAAACTGGTTTAAGAACATCAATATGCAGACTTTTTGTTTTTTCACTGAAAACCACAAGTTTGTTCATAGCAAGATCTATGCTTCTATTGTCTGAACAAATTTTGAGCACATGATGTAGCCTAGACTATTCTTTATAGCATTTGTTAAACTATGTTGAGTACAGTCTAGTTGTAACAGATTATTTTCAAAGCTATATAAGCATTACGATATGTCTCCTTATCAAGTCTTATCTGCGAGTAAAACTATCTAATGGAAACGAGGTGAATCAATTACATTATTTCTGACTTTCTTTTAACCTGAAATCATAGCAACTAAAAGCAAGGCACAACGTAATACAAGCCTCCGGTTAAAAGTAAAACAGCCACTGTGGATTTCTGTTCATCCCAGAACTGCTAATAAACCTTCTCTTTCACCATTACAATATATTGCATGAAACAGCTAATTTTAGATATCTACTAAAACCCCATTATATTGGGTGTTACAATACAACAGTTTTCAAGACTCTAGTCAACATGTGCAAAAGTAAAGGATTAAGTCTTAAAAATAAAATGCGTATTGGTTCTTGCAATGACAAGGCGTTTGCATTGCAGAAACAGTGTATATTTCAATTTCTTTTGGTCCAACAGAACTACTCTCCTGTTGTTTGGTGTCTTCGACCATTTGAATGTTGTTGTAGTTAACAGGAAACTGTCCACTCCCACCTGATACAACAGCAAACTCTCTGTCAACGTGCATATTGTCAGCATCGTCCTCAACTCCTCCATTCATCATTGGTATTAAGCCATCAAAGCTGTAAGCTGATTAAAAAAAAAAGGTTTGCTTAGTCACTGGAGCACACTTGAAAATTCAGCCAACAAACAAATGAGTACTTTCATTATTAAAACAGAAGCTTTTTACATACAAATCTAGATTGTTCACATGTGAAACCTTCTGACGTTTGAGATTCCAGATGTGAAATGAGCAAATGGTGAGTAGCAGCATCTTCATTACCATCCCTAAAAATGAAGAATTACCAGCGTACCTATCAGACTGCACCTACCTATCAAGCAATTACTAGGTGTAAGTTGGCTGAAGAGTAATTCAGGTTTCCCAGGTTCAGGCTTAACTGCTAGCATGCCCTGCAGATATAAGCAGTCTCCATCCCGGAAAACATTCAGTGTCAGTCATGACTGCTCTCCCTTTGCTCCCAGGTTCCAGCTCCTCATTACTCATGTCCTACTCATACGAGATGCTCCAGGGACCCTCCAAGAGCTGAACAATTAGATCTCTCTACTGATAAAAGCCAAGAAGGGGCAAGACATTGTGGGAAATGCTTTAATAAGTGAAATGGGTGTGACTGTGCTCTTACCAGTGCCTGCCAATGCACTCCTCCAGTGTCAGCCCAGCAGACCCTGCAGTTCTTTTGCTGACATTAACTTTTCTATGCACTGCACACACACCACGACATAAAGGGTTACTTCAGAAGACTGCAGGTCTTCTTGCATTACTTTTGCCACAGTGAAAATTTTAGTGAACTGTTTGCTTTTAATGAACCTTAAGGAACTGCCAGTGTGTTTCAGGGCTACGGAGTTAACACAGGTCTTAAAAGAGACCAGAGTCCCTGGGGGAGCGAGATTCAGATCACCCTAGACCAGGAAGGTATTTTCTCTGGACACCTAAAGGAATATGGCGTGCAGTTTCATGCTAACATATGCAAGGGCACACCCACTCAGCAATGCTCCCCATCCTCATCCCATGGAGATAACCCAACAGCAGCCACGTTGAGTGCCATGACACGCAGTCACCTCCTGTGCACAGCAAGCTAATGGCACGTTCAGCTTGTACAGCACAGTGCAAAAGTCAGTCTGCCAAAGGCTGTGGGCTAGGTAGATGAGGACTGCAACACATGAATGATCGACTGCCCTGGCACGTACCAGCTTTGTACTTGGCTGTGTGAACCAACCCCCCAGAGTCACACAGCTATTTCCAAAACGAATTTCACAAAAACTGACATAAAACTCAGCTGATGTTCGTAAGTTAAAAGTGGAAACGATTTGGTGTATGTTCTAAGTGCCGTCTCACAACAGCAGCTATCGATGCACATTTGTTCAGCTTCTGGAGCTCATTTTTGTATTGCATTTGCTTCCATCAATCATAGAGCATTGTGTATCAGCACTGCGTAAGTTTGAAGACTTAGGCTTTTTTAATACCGTGTACCTGATAGCAGGTTTGTGTGCATAAGAACAAAATCGTGTACATGAGCCTCCTCTCCAGTTTAGCTATTCCAGGACAAGGGACAAAGCCTGCTTCAGTATTCTTCCCTACTCCACTGCTTAGTCTCATTACAAGTTGCATACACTGTGCCAAGGCTGTATGTGTAAGCTTTTCCAAATCACTGTAAGTCGGGCATAAGACCACAAAACAACCCAACCCTTTCCAGCTGCCTGCATTCCCTAGATATCTGGAATCCCACCTGCAAATAAATGGCAATGCTGAAAGCAAAACTGCCACAATTTGCTCTTGCTTTTTAAAAAGGCTAGCTAAGCCCGAAGATGCACTGATGACTCCTCATTACTCACCTTAGTTGTTTACAAGGTGCCTCGAGAAAGGTGACTCATTCTCACTCCCAACAGGCTTTTCACATTACTGTGATATTACTGATGTTGATGTCTTTGAAGGCAGATGTTGCATGAGAAACTTCCAGAGTTTGGATGCATCTCTTAATTACTCTGAAAATCTTCAAGCAAAGGCAGCAAAGCTTCCACCTTTGTTTGCAAAGGTGCTAAGAAGTCACACTGGTAAAAAAAACCTCAAATGCTCTGATTGCTTCTCTAACATCTCGGCCATTGGGTAGGAGACACCGTTCGCTTAAGCATATTGCATCTGCTTGCTTCATCTGACTTACCTATTACTCCAACTCCTTATGTTGATAGACAATCCAGATATATTTATTTCAAGGCAACATGTATAGATGGTCCAGTGCCACTCCTGCAGATTCTGGGGAAACACTGCCTACCGACTACATCAAGAGCCATTTTCTCAAACTAAAGAGCTTGCTGGTTGTGAATATCCAGAAGGAATAGCTCTTCAAAACCAAAGATGTACATCTCTGATTTCAAACAGTGTCTTCTGTTATCAGAATGCAAACACATCGAAAATGTCTTTCCTCCACTGTTACATAAGTATACTGTATTTTCTCAATCCATGCAACTACTTAAAAGACTTAATTCCTTGAAACGTAACCTTCCCTTTAATTGCACAGGCACTCTTCTCCATCAGGAATGTATTTAGTTTGGAACAATTAGATAAAGTAGTATATCTTAGCTATGCTTAGCTTTGGAGTCAACACATTAATGCCTCCAATCCCAGGATAGATGAAATTGTGGCTGGATAGTAAGCAAATACTACAGCGCGACAATGTTGTTGTGATTTATTTTATTTGTATTGGATTTTAAAACGCTGTTTTGGTCTCATTTCCACTCTTGCTACCTGGAGTTAAGCTCCAGCTAAGCCCTTTTTTTTGGCTCGCTGAAAAATTACACTTAGAACAAAACACACTTTCATGAAAACATCTTCAATGCCAGCCTACAAAGTCTCTGTTCCACTGCCGGTACAGGAACAAAGAAAGTTTGTAGAGAATGCTTGATTTCTCTTCAGTAAGAGTTTACCAGGATGACTGCAGCAAGGAAACAGGACATTCTCTCAAATTATTCATGGTGTTTTTAAGGCCTGAAAAAGATTTCTTCATATAGCCACCAAAAATATCTTCAAGGTACTATCCCATCACTGCTGGCAGAGGAAGAAGCAGCATCCTCATTGCACCAGGCTGAATATGAATCCCTCACATTCATTCTAGTCTGACATTCTTCTATAATCTAACAGTTCCCCTTGGAAAATGATCCTGGATATTTAATGTATGTTCACTTCATGTTACAGACATAATCCGTATCAATTCAGAAACCTTTCTGCATCAAATTTATTTCATCCATCTTGCTTAGTAAACCATTTCTGAAGAATGAACGAATCCCAGAACGGAAAATTACCATCAGAACATCTGGGCTTCTTGGTGAATTAAAACATTAAGCAGTTCTACTAAATGAGAAGAAAACATAGAAAGCAGAAGCTAATTTCAGCTCCCGGTTCTTCTGTATGTTATTCTTGGCATCGTGAAACTACAGTACTCCCTGGGAAATTTCTGAAGACATCAAGATGATGACAAGGAAAACTGAGTTCTTATGGCACATGCACATTCTTCAAAGGATGGAACAACTGCATTTACCTGCTTCTTGTATATTAATGCTTAGTTTAGATATGTTGGTGAGTTTGTGAATAATACTCGACATCCACTCTGAAAGGCTTTAAAATGTTTATTTTTCCTTTCTCAGCAACAGTATCACCCCATCCCTTTTACCTCTAGGGTCTCACCTTCCGTTCTAGCTTTCTTTACTCCAGCAGACTCCACATCTTCAAAGGATCTCTTTCGACTTGTCCCACCACTGAATGGATTGGGACCTGCATTCTGATGACCCCCATTTAAGGTGCCATTGCTATAGAAACGATTCAGATGACAGTTCTGGAGGTTCAAGAGAAACTGGGCACATTCTTGGAAGCCCTGGGTATGTGCAAGGTCTGCTGCTGTCAGGCCACTGGCATTTCTCAAGCTGTACAATACAAAGAAACTGAATTACACTCATTCATCAATCCAGCTCGTTGCTGCTGCTGCCCTTACTGACTATCTATCTGCTGGTGATGAGAGAAAAACATACACTTAGTAAATTTCCATTAAGAAATTAGTTATCAATCTTAGTTTTATAACTAACTTAACTTTTCTCACATACATCTGTCTTCTAAGCAAAATTTGGGTGACAATACACTTTAAAATAAAATCAATATACTACGTGCTTTAAAGAAAGCATCTTCCTATTTAAACTTCTCAAAATGCTTTAATCTAATATAGTCTGAAGTACCTGGCCTTTACATAAACTTCAGACTATTTTAAGCCTTGAAATTAACCATCTTCTGCAGTTTACTTTGTAATCTATTTCTTTATCTTGAGTAAAAGATCAAATACTTGAAACAAACTTAACATGACTTGGCAATTGTCCATGGCATTCTGGTTTCTAAGGTAACAACAAAATATACACACATATAAAATAAAGACAGATACTATACTTAGTTATGCTTTGCTTATAGGACTTTTTTTCTGGTTTGTTTCTTATTTCAAAGTGTGTGACATCATAAGTGTTGGGACTTGCTTCCTTATTTGTGTCAAGACTTCCTCCGTGTACAAGAGAAACGACACTGGAATTTGTACACTCTAAAGCACCAAGAATCTTATTAATGAAAATAGGTAAGATACACAGACTTGTGGAGGTTTAATTTGGAAAAAAAATCCACTATCACACCTATATACACAAACATACAGCATGTCAATGCACAGGATACAGAATAATAAGGGAATGTGAATAAGCAGTGACAAGAGGGCTAAAAATGACTAAAGACGCCAATAAACCTTCCTAATTTTTTTTCCTCCTTTCCAACACATACAGAAAATTGAATTTGTACCTGGACTTCAGTAGTTCAGACAAGGTCATTACTCGGAAATTCAGAAACAGAGCAGCCACAGAATAAGACTGATAAGACCTAATTCCCCTGCTGAAACTCATATGAAACAGAAATCAACTTACTCCAGCTCATGTGAAGAGCACACAGAACAAAGCTTAGCTTTTCCTCCTAGAACACTGCAATTTACTTGCTGTAAAAATGAAACATCTGAAAAATCCTTATGAACTATTACAGGAAGACCAACTCCAGAAACAGACACAGCTACAATATGTAAAATTCAGAATGGTAAGTTGAAATACTACACAACCATAAAATTTATTAACTGGCCAAGAGGAAGGTAGTTTTATTCCATACCGTAATATTCTAAGTGATCAATGATTTGGGCTACTAGTGCAAATCCAAGGAATAGCAGCAAGGAGCATCTCAGAAAACAAGACTTAAAAAAAAATAATTGAAAAAACGTGTGAGTCAGAAGAGATAAACACTAGAGGAAGAGGTAATATCAAATACCTGTTAGCGAATAGGAGAGAGTTGATGGGTATGAAGTTAGTTAGGTTTAGCTACATTTTTTTTCCCCACCTCCTTTTTAAGAACAAACTATGATTCCAGAATTCCTTCAAAATATAGCTTATCTTTCCCAACTTTGAAGTAGATGGCCTGTTGAAGTCTGGACTAATCAACATTCAGTGCTCTTTTGGTATTTCTAATTTATTTGTGTTGCATACAAACGTAACAATGCAACAAAAGCTTTAGAAACTTCAAAATAACCATTCTGAACAAAAACAAACAGCTCAGTTATATCTAATCCACTTCTAATTTGCTGGCCCCAAGAGGCAGTAAAACAAAATTTAAACAAAAGCAAATTAAAGATACAAAAGGATAAATGATCAAAGCAATATGGTGTTCACTAAGCAACTTATTTAACAAAATATCAACAATTTAATTAACTATATTACTTAGCAAATGTTTTTGAACAGTATCTCAGCTTTGAAAAAAGGACAGTTAAGACAAAAATGAAACCTAAGACTTAACTGTAAAAGGACTACACTTAAGCCACCATTTTCAAAAGGAATGGTGATAAAAGCTGCAAGAGACATTTGTATGAAATAAGGTGAAAGTGCATAAGGCTACATATACCAAATTTTGAGACAAG
>VXAB01013808.1:27940-80416 GCA_013399175.1 Odontophorus gujanensis
GAAAAATGTGATCCGAAGCTTCGCCTACTTTATATATATTTATATATTTTTTCTTTTTATATTTTTTTTAGAACAGAAATGGTTCAAAGCCCTGACCGCACAAGATACGTAGGGAGCTCCATTTCTTATATGCAATCCATCTCTATACCAGTCCTTGATTATAAACTGTTATAATGTAAACTATTGAGCGAAAAGGAGAACAAGAAGTAATCAAAGATTCATTCAGATACGAAGTGTGCTACATATGACATGGACCGCACTGTCAAAAAAATCAGAAGGAAACTCAAGAGAGGTAATCACTATATTGGAGTACATTTTCAACTCAGTTATTAGAATGTTTCCAAAGAAACACTTCACTTCTCATAGCTGCTTATGTAAAGATTTTGAATACATAAAGGGTATTATAACTAAAAATAATGTGAAGATGGGCTGTGAAAGAAAAGCAGTAAAAAAGAGCTTTGGACAGCACAGATGGAATACCTCAAAAATCTTTATTTCTTAAAAAACCTTTTTTTTTCTTTCCACATCCTCCATTTTTTATAAGTTAAAAATCCCTTCAGTACTAGCTTTGAGCTGACTATCCCTAATCTTGAAATGGCTGAAGCTCAAAGAAACTCAGAACATACTATCTGATATTCAGACTTCAGGCAAGATATCCTTTTGTTGCTTCTAATCATACTGCAAATGTGACAGCTGTATTTCTCTTTCACTCATTATTTAAAACCTGAAGCAAGGCTTTTTTCTTTAAAAAGAAAAAAAAAAGATACTGAACTTGAGGACAGCTTTATTTCAGGTCTCTTTAAACTAGGCTACCTATCTAAAATAAGATCAAGGAAATAACAAGCTAGGTAGATTGCTATTTTTCAGAATTATTTTACAAAGCAGCTGTCAGCAAGTAAAGCGTGAAAGGATGGAAGAAAGTAATATTAAAGAAAAATTAGGCTAAGCCTTGAAAAGTTACGTGCATTTCACAATTAGTCATCTACTAAACAGCATTCATCGACATGGTACAATATTTTCTAAAGGTTGGTCTAATTTCTATCAAAACAGATATGCTCTAAAAAAGTAACAATGAAAACTATAGCTCTGAAAATACGATTGCACTTATTGGCACTTACTCCACACAGAATTGTGTCTGACAGTTCTGCTGAAGTACTGACAAATGGGAGAAAAAACAGACTTTACCTTACCTAGGACCAAAGGCAGTTTTTGATAGGTTGTTAGGAAGTTGATGAACTGTACATTCAGAAGGTGTGTATGTAAAAAAACAAATGAGTCCTGTTATATTGTAAAGATTACTTGGCAGTATTTCATTTTGCTTTACAATTTATTCATTACATCTACGTAACTCTTATTCCTGCTGATAAATTAGAACAACGGTATTCACCTTCAACCTTATTTACAGGCTGCGAGCCAGGTGCAGGAAATAACAGACATATTATTTGCCTTGAAGTACAAAATGAGATGCTAACTCCAAAACAAAGTAAGAAAAATACAACTGGAAAGAAATTTTCATACTATGAAGTCACTATAAATCGAAAAAAAATCACAAGAAAAGATGAAAGAAATCTGGTAAGAGAAGTAGATGATCTTAAGGTTTCTTGACAGATTACACTTAACATCTGAATTATTCTGTAGCAACAAGTGTTTTATAAATGAGCTACATATATATGCACTATTTATTAAGAGTTAAAGCTCTTACTTTTGTATATACATTTATTCACATACCTTACACAGTGCTTAAAGAACAACTGCTCTTACAAACCAATTTTCCTTCATCCATTAAATGATGTCCACAATGCAGTCTTCAAAACTGACTAATTTTGGCTTGAAGAGGACTCTCTTCTTTATCTGCTTTTCTCCCTCCAGTTCTCCTTCCATCACAAATGGTATCAAACTAAAGCAATTATGAAGAAGCAGCTATGTAAGCTGAAATGCTTTTTTAAAAAGGCTGACCATGCACCTAACTGGATCTTCAAAAGCAAGGGAGCAACTGTCCTGGTCAAACAGGACTGGCATATAGAAATGCAAAGCTAACTTTCAATTCAGCTTTAGTTTAGGAAGATTTTTTTATTATCTCAATTTAAATGCAGTTGTTGTTTCCAGAAGATCACTAGAAGAAGGAAAAAAAACTGAGGCAAGCTCTCAGAAAATACGGAGAACAATTTCAGCATTATTAGCTACGGAAAATACAGAAAAAATAACTTGGAATTGCTTAAATGCACCTTTTTAAAGATTTACTTCGAGATAAATAAAAAAAAAAGCATACTCTCAGAAGGATCTGCAGAAACAAAAAGATGAAGACCTGTCGTTCTTGCACTGAATTACAAATTATACTGAAGTTACTTAGAAAGAACTTGATTCTAATTTGTTTTCTACGTACATGTTCATTAGACTTACTGAAGGAAAAAAGCAAGTGCGTTCCTATGCATTTTTGATATTTACTACTTCAAAGAGACCATCTTCCACTTATAATGTCACATACCTTGAAAAACAAAACAAATGTTTGCTATAAAAGTCAGAATTAAATATTTTTGGAAAAACATCCATATATGTAGAAAAAGCTACATGTATAATTTTTAAATAGTGATTACATCACCTCCAGCTTATTGTGTTTTTGTTAATGCCATGCGACAATCTAAGAAAATAAACCACAGTTTTCGTATATCAATGTAATATCTGTTAAAAAATACTGATCTCAATTATCTATTGTTAGTTTACAAATAAAGTAGATAATCGTAAATTAGGGTAAGCAAAGCATGCAAATCTATAGATTCTATATCTGAATTCCTAGATTAGCATTAAAACCAATCACCGCAACAAATACCTCAACAGTATGCCTTGTGTGCAGAAAGGAAGCGATACTGAACATTCAATGCCACAACTGTAAGGTTTTCGGAGAAGCACCTGTGGCAGTTTCAGCAGTTTCTATATGGAATGCTCCCCCTTTCTAGGATTACTTGAAAAAATCAAGTCAATTCGAATTACGTAGCTGTAAAACATTGACATGTGTAGTTTTCACAGTTTCAGAATCTTCTGTTTGATTTAAACGGGCAATGGTGCATAAACAGGAAACTTATAATCATAAGGGATCACATATTTGCAGGCAACAATATGATTAAAAGTTACATTAACATACATAAAGTGCTGTAGCACATTATTCATTATGTAAGCCATTATCATGTGACCACCTTAACAACAAGATACTAAGCCTTTTATGCCTTTCAAGTATCATTACGTTCATCCTGAAACCAATTTGCCAGTTCTTCACTGAAATTTATATAGAATAAATTAAAATTACCAGTCAACCCATGGCTTCAATCACTTTAAATTTAGTAGGTTGTATCTCAAAAGAATTAGTAACTATTCCTATACAAAAATTAGCAGATACAAGGATTAAAACAAAAGGAGAAAGAAAAAAAAAGATCAGAACATGAAAACGCCCACAGTGAGAAAAAAGTTTCCTATAAACACCAGTATACTAGTCTAAAACTTCTAAAACAAAGTGATTTTAGAATACTAAACTTTAACTGTTTTAACCCTTTGGTGTCCAAATACAAAGGTTGCAAAATAGTTTTAAAACATTTTTTTTCAGATACCAAGATTAAAATATTCTTAACTAAACAGATGTGTGCTATTGCTGGGGACAGCTATAAAAACTATAAAAATCCATGCTAGAATTACATACTGGGCATCTACAAAAAGCACAAGTTGGTGCCAAGTTTTTATTTCACAACAAAATGTGGCAGCTGAAATCATTTTAGACCTTTTCAAATCGTGGTAGGGAGTCTTAGAACATCTTCCAAAATCATCATGTGGTGAGTATCCTGGAAAGAAGGAAGCTCTTTGAGAAGCCCTTTTTATTCTTTTTCCATTTTACTACTACGGTTCACAAAGAATTATGTAGCTGCAGCTAGCTCCTAGATGCATTTGCTCACAGTGGAGCAAACACTGACAAGAAAGAACTAACTGATCATGGTATACCAGATTAGAAATACTGCAACCATCACCATCCAAAGGTGACTTGGTTTCCGATATAAAGTGCTTTAAGAAAGACCTGAAACAGCGGACTTCAATTTTCAATATCTCTTGTGGAAATGTGAATCACTGCCATGCAAACTTTTGCCTGAAGAATTACATTCCTACAAGCAGGATCTCCAGTGCCTACAGTGAGAAGAGCACTAAGGAAAAGTTCAGATCAGACTCTGACTTGAAAAGATCAACAGTCTTGTAATGCAGATTCTGAAAGGCGCCTCTAATAGCAAATACAATCATCTTATTTCTCTTCATAGATATTGAAAGGCAAATACAGCCTAGAATTTGAAAAATTAAGCAAGCAAGCTTATTTGAAACATGCCAAATACAGAAGAAAGTTCAAGAGACTTAGTAGAAAAAGCATGGACTTTTGCTTGGGAAAAGTAAAGACAGGTAAACTCTTCTTAAAGAGGTATTTTTTTTCCCTTCAGCACTAAGGTATCAAGAATGAAACAACTACTCAGGCTTGCTATTTCTCAGTAATAAACACAAAGAGAGAACGTCTTCTAACTATATAAAATTTTAAATTTTTGTGACAAAACAGTCACATAGTGCTCTCACAAATAGAAGATTTCTTTGGATTAAGAAACTACTGATGCAGATCAAGCACGCCATTCATACAGATCATCCCCACTATTAGCATCAAGAGTAAGCAACAGAACTGACAAGACTTGTATTTAGAGCACACTGCATCCTTGCTTCTTTACCTGTGTTTCATCTCTCTTCTACCCAAGTTCCCCCTTTGGAACACTGGCCCCTCCACCTACTTAACTGTACCCAATAATAGTTATTTTACAGAGGGAGAAAATAAAAAGACCTATCTGAAAGGAAGCTGCACTATGGACAGAAGCACAGTGTCATATATAAGAAGGAAAATCACTTCCAACAACAAAAACAACAAACTCTAACATTCTTGACAGAAATCTAAGTTAGTGAGATTTAAAATTCTTAACATTTTATTTTTCTCTACCCAGTTCTTTTGGACTAAAGTCAATAAAACCACCGTAACTCAGAGGCTTGTCACTAATGACTAAGCTCTCCTGTGAAGCTGGATCATAACCTGTGTTCTTTCTTCACATTTCAGAAGGGTCGCAAAATATCACTGATTTAATGAAGGATTTAACTTTACTCATACGTGCAACCTCTTGCACTCTTCTCTACTTCTAAGCTTATATCAACACTGCTTCTACAAATAATCCACTCTGAAACTGAACCGGAATTATTCAGTTCGCCTCAGCTTGAAAAGTACCAAACAGACAGTATAAATATCAATATACTAATTAACAGATAAGAACTGTATGTTGAAAGAGCATCTAACTCTTATTCCTAAACCAGCAGTAAGAACTGGAAGCATTATTTTCAAGATGCGGTTAAGAAAGTTAGATGTTGCTTTTTCTTCACTGAATCAACAGAACAGCTTTGAAAGTACAGTGATGACATAATGACTGCTCGCATCACACATGTTAACACCACATGAAGACTGCAGACATATACTTCATTGGTTTGCTAACTGGCTAAGAAAACAGACACATGCTAAGAAGTTACAAGTCCAATACATTTTTAAGAGAGCAGGAAGAAACCCAGAAATACACAGCCTTACTTTCCAGTAAGCACAGCTCAACCAACAGATGTCTAAAACCTGAGGGAACAGGCTGTAAGAGTTTCCCTGATAAGGGAAACTGAAGCAGTAACAAAGTAATAGCTGACTTCTTTGTTTATGCTCCCAAAATCTACATAACTCTGCATGTTTACTAAATTTCAGAAAGTAAAGAAGTCTCAGCTCAGAAGCAGAAATAAGAACAAAAGCCGAGATACTGTAGGAGTGGCCATAATCAGGACTTGAAAGATGTCCAATGATCAGAGCATGGGAAATCAGAGCAGAGAAGATCTTCAGGGTCCTGCAGCATCCTACCACGGTACAGCAAAATGATTTTTCCAAGAACCTTAAGACTTGTGGCAAGAAAATAAGAAGACTCCTATCTCAGTATTCAAGCACCCTGATCAACAAAACCCTGGAATAACCTAGTAATTGTGTTCAACTGGATGCATATAAAGCCACACAGAATACCCCAAGTTAGAAGGGGCCAATAAGGATTACTGAGCCAACTCCCAGTTTTGGTAGCACAGGGGCTTGCAGAGATGGCTTCTACAACAGGAGGCAATAGGCTGCCTGGTGCTGAACATGGCCTGTTCCAGATGGCTCCAATGGGCCTTCCAAAGCCACAGCTGAGCCCATCCTAACCCTTAAGGTACTTCTCTGCATTTGAAACTTCTCTCCTAGCACCAAACCAAGTCACTATGTAATACATAACTGTTCAAATGACAGCTGCAGACCTTTTATTCAGAAACATTCAAACCTGCTGCACAAGTGAGATGCATGGAAACACAGACAAGGAAAGAATTAAGACCAAATTAGTATAATTAACAGCTGCCTTTGCTTACTTTTATTTAAGAGTGTCTTGTGTTTATAGCTGATCTTTGTATTTTTTTTTTTCAAACATATATACATATGCGCTGTGATACAACCTGTGAAACCATGGAACGATCCAGCATTTCAAAAAAAAATCTTGTAAAAGAGCAAAACAAAACATGGCACCAAGAAGGCTTTTCCTCTTTAAAGAGCTGTGGCTACTAGTTTGTCACCATAACAAATAATACACAGTTAACCATACATAAATTGCATTAATTATGCTGTTTCAGCGAAAATCCAGCAGTTATTATGGATACTTAAAAAAAAATACTATCCACATTAAAAATCATTTACACAGCAAACCTTTTCACTCATATGAGGACATTGTGACCACCTGCTTCCCCCTCTTCAAGGGTCCATGAATACCATAGTTAGTGGAGTAACCATTTTTATGGCTGTAGGACATACTGTGCACAGAATATGCTTCAGCTAAAATGAGAAGGTAAATACCACAAAAAAAATCAAAATATTTTCACTAGGGTACAATTATTTTTTAATATTACTAAAAAAATTTACACAGGAATAGAGTCCCGAATTCTCTCTCATCAATTAGAAAAACAATGCAAAACTTCATGAAATTTAGAGACTGCAAGATATTTTTCTGTGAAACTAATACACTAGCAAGCCTGAAATAAACTAGAGCAATTCAGGTGAGACAATTATTTTATCCTTACTAGACTACCATCAGTATCCTTCAGCTTCCAATACAACCAAACAAGTGAAGTATATAAGAAAAGGGTAGACACCAATATCAAAGATCACACTAGTCCAGGCAACTCCATTGTAATAGCAGTGTTTCAGTAATTACTCATTAACAGAAAATAGCATTTTGAAGATGCTACAAGAATTAGGAAATCAATATAACCATTACAGATATGGGTCCAGTTTTCAAATCCAGGTGGCCCAAAAGTGAATCATCAGAACACGGATCAATTTGGTCTAATTTAACATACTGACACCGAAAACTACATTCCATGGAATAAATCCTCAATCCTAGTCAGTCAGTCAGTCAGCTGTCTCTCTCAGATGACAGCAGCAGAATCTCATCCAAGTCCTGATGCTCTAAATGAGAAAGAAACATGGGTTGCTCCACAAGCCTACTGCATTGACATCACTGATTTTACGACTTCCTGGAATCTCATATTTGACTTATCTCTAGTATTTGTGAGAAGTCTATCCTACTGTAATGTCGATAGAATTCAAAGTTAGAAAACAGTGAATTCAAGCAATATCCCGTTCACTAAAACTTCTGTAAAAATCTATGCCACTTCTGCTGCCAAAAGCTTTGGTCAAAGGTAAGAAACACATTCCAAGGTTTTTGACTGTGGCTTGCACATACAATGTTTAAGTGAGCGAAATTTTAATTATGCAAATTTAAGTTGCAGCCACATCTACAACCTCAGCCATTCAGCTCCTATTTATAAAGTCCTATGGATATAACACCCTCTCTTTATTTACATCAGACTCAAGTCACTCATTTCATGTTGTTTCTGCACTTCTGTAACTAATTTTGACCGGAAACTTTCTAAAAAAAACAAAAACAAAAAAAAACAAGGTCATATGCTAATTGATGATGATAATTAAGGTTTGCTCAATTCCACAGTAAATTTAAATTCAGGTTTATTGTAAAACTGGAAGTGAGTGCAAAATGGGAATTTATTAATGCTTTTATGAATTTGGCAATAATTGACCTGACAAGCTGCATGAATTGTTTCAGTGTCACTGTCTGTGAATGAAATCTCTTCATATAAAGTTATCTGTTGATTACTATTAACATAGAAGATTCTTCATTTCCTGAATATTCTACAATACCTCTAAAAAAGTTAAAAATTATGGTAGATTTATCAGGGCAGCATTACAAAACAGTGAGATGGAAACCAAAGGGTAAAACAAGGAGTTAACTACAAGATTCTTATTTCACTTACAACTCAATAGTTTCACATTGCAGGTCAAAATATAATAATTAGTTACCATTTAAGATAGAAAGGCTAGTTCTAATTAAGACAAATTGCTAAAGTATTTACAGTATTATAAGCTATAGAGCTTATACTCAACATTTCTAGGTGAAAACTGCATCCATTTTGTCCATGCTGTAAGTTGCAAAAGTTTGTGAGATTTTCTGAATGTTTTTGCAGTACATAAACCTTTAAAGAAAAAAGTTAAAAGGGCAAATATACACGATTTACTAGCAAACAGCATTAAACTAACTGCAAAAAGTGTGCGAGATGCTATTTTGCACGTTTTTGTATTGTTTTCTGCATTTATTTACCAGTGTAAAGTGTCAATTAATTGACAAAAAAATAGCAACTAGATCAAGTGTATAGTTTGGGGCCATCTCACAGAAGTGGGATACATTCTTTAATACATCACATAAATGCAATACTAATATAGCACACTGGTATCACTTCAGTAAAATAAACTTTATTACTAGACATGCAAAACATCTTGGGGCTTCACTACAGTTGAACATGTCTAGTTGTCTTTTAATCAGGTGTCTGCTGTTTTGATTTTTCTTTCTGATATTAGTATCTATGTTTACCAGTCTAAGTTAGTCAGCTGAACACAAAACAATCAACAAAACAAACAAACCAACCACCTCACTTACTCTATTTGCGCACCGTGAGCCACAAGGGCACTTATGGAATCCACACTACCAGACCGTGCTGCTTTATGAATAGGAGTTTCACCAACATAATCCTGCAAAGACAAACTACATTTTGTCAAGCATAATAATCTTTCTAAAAATGACAATTTTTACATTGCTCATTTTAACTAAGAAAGCAGATATATTAACAGCAGGGTTTATTAGCTATCAAATATATCAGGTACTTTATGAAATGTTTCTGCAGTAGGCTCTTTTTTTAGATATTTAGCAAGAAACAATTATTAAGGCATGAAACTCACATGATGAGCCTTTATCCAATAATCAAAGTCATACACAGCAAAATTTGTTAAAAAAAATTAAATCAACACACACTGGCGTAACAAATTACTCAACGTTTATCTCCCAGCATTTTAATCCCCCAGTACCCTGCACTTTGCAAGCCACCTTGTGTTCAGAAGCAAGATAGCAAAGTTCGTGGCACTGTTATTACTTTCAGATCCTGCTGTCACTCTTTCTTTGTACTATATGGCACAATAAATACTCACCAGGTGAGAGCTATCTATGCATACCTCTGCAGTACCATAAGCAAGCCCAGAGCTCGCAGGACAGGCCAGATCTCTCCTCAGATGCGCACATTTAACTTAATGTCCTATATACCACTCTTTTCCATGTACCTTTATTCACTGAAATTCCATTAGTGCTAACCAATACATTCCATCACTTGAACTTTTTGTATCAAATACAAACATAAAAGGAATAGTGCGTTTTTTCAGGTCCTCCAACCAGCTTCACAGCTAAGAGGGAAAATCTATGCAATTTTATAAATGCAATTGGTAAGCATGAGGTGAATTCCATGCATCGTGACCTACAGGATGCAGATGAAATTCAGTACTTGCAATTAAACCAATAATTAATATTTTTAATTAACATTAATAACAACAAGGTATTAGGAAACAGAAGAATCTGAAATGAAATAGGGCTTTGAAGTAGCAAGTAAATGTTCAGTTACTGCTCTGTTATGTTTTATCAGTCCTCAACACTTTCACTGCACAGCAAGCTTTTTGGTTCTCCTCCTTTCTTCACCATTCTCCTTTTATTATAATATCAACATCAACTGTACAAGTAACACACCACATTTACTAAGTCACCAGCCTATATAAAAAATAGTGTCCCACTCTTAGCTCTGCACTACTGGCTACACTGTGGCTCTGAGACATGAGTACATTCAAAATAATCATACCACCATCTTGACTTAAGGCAGTAAGCACGTGAAAATTTCTGCTAAGCTTCTGAGAAATTCAGTCACATTTTCTAGACCACGTAAATGTAACTTGGAAGGAAGGAATTTTGGATTATGTTCCTCATACTCCGTTTGCTAATTGCAAATTTTATTTATGATATTTTTAGTAACATGTTACTAACTCATGGAATATAAGCAAGCCTGTCACCATTTAAGATGTATATTCAGCCAAACAACAAACCCCTTAACAGCCCCAGCAAGGAACAGTAACGAAACCAGAAAAAGTTTACCTTCTTATTAAATTAAGGATAATTGCTAAGGCTGCCAAAGAGTTTGGAAATAGTAAAGAACAGAAAACTCCTTGTAGCCCTTAGGAAAGGGTGATAAATTCCTTCTTCAAAACTGGTTGTAACACACAAACAGAAGACAGCTTCAGATGGTGAGGCATTGGGACAGGTTGCCCCAGCAACTGTGGATGCCCCATCCCTGGAGGTAATCCAGGCCAGGTTGGATGGGGCCCTGGGCAACCTGACCTAGTGGGTGACAACACTCACAGCATGCTCACAGCATGGTGGGTGGAACTAGACCACCTTTAAAGTCACTTCCAACCTCTATGATTTCTAATTGACTTCATATCATTTCTTGTATTAGTAACTTTTCTACAACTTAGAGAGGCCAGTAAGTCCAGTGGAAGTTAACTACATGGGAACTCATCTGGCACTAACTGATCCTAAAAGATATTTTTAAATGGTGGAATAAATTTCCCATCATGGTAACAGTCATCATTTTCATCATTTTGTTATTGTGTCCATTCCCCCATTTCTGTTAAACAGATTTAAGAGAAAGTAGTTTTGTTGTTCAACATTTGTATTTATAATCCCACCTCTAATTTATAGTATATAAATATATATATAATTTTAAGATACTTATCAATACAAAGTTCAGTTTAGGACAAGTCAGCTCATCTTGCCAATGCAAATGATGATGACAAAAACCTTTACCTGTCCCACAAATCTAGCATTAAGAGCTAAACCAAATTATGAAGTACTGCTGCAGGTAAGTGTTAAAAGGATGAGAAAGTACCTTTGCAAAATGCTCCTTACCACAGCATTATAAGAATAAGCTATGTTTATTAGTTGCTCTGAACTTGTCACCAATAACCAGAAAAACATTAGTATCTCAAAGCGAACATATGTCTAGAAAAGGACTTCTTAACAATCACTAGCCCAGAAAAGCATGCATTTCCTTGAAGCTAACGAACTGAGAAAATAATTTGAGAATAGAATGTACAGATTTAGAGTCTTACAGCATTTATTTTAATTACAACACCTCATTTTTCTATATCACTAACATTATCTTCTTCTGAAGCTCCCCTATGGAACTGTAACTATTTACTCTTCCATTTATCTAAAATAGTTTCCTAGCTCTGTATGAAGTTCTCTTTTGGTTATGAGTTATACTGAAAGGAGAAAAGAAAAAGTTTCCCACTACAAAGCAGCTTTAGTTTATATATTTTTTTTCAACACAAAAAAAAATCACAGAAAAATGTACGAGACTGAGAACAACTCCGTGCTGATTGAGCAACTGGAATGGATGGCACTCAACAGAAAACACAGTAAGACAGAGTTTCCTCCAACAAGTGTCTAGATTATATTTTGGGGTCCCATTTACCCTTCTTAGGTAGCACTGCACCAACTGCCCAGATTTGGTTCATAATGCAGAAATCAAATAGAAAATAGATGCACAGGAAAAAACATTTCCTAGTATTAATTCTGCATTCAAGATACTACAAATTTATTTGATTCTGTGAAGATCACATTTTGTGCAAAGTGCTTCTGAAGAGATGGAAGTGTTCCAAGGCATCACAGACACTTGCACACTCTTTGCTACTCACTGTCACACCACATCCTCCTCCCCGCCCTTGGAGGAGTGCTACTTCTATTTTGCAAAGACAAAGGTTTTCTTCTTTATTCAGCTTGGAGACATGACTAGATTACATTAGATGTTTTTCAGTTTAATGACTTAGCTATAGAGGTTAACTCCTTATTTTGCATTTATTAATGTGTCTGAGAAATCTTTCGTTTCTGTGGATTACTTTTTCTTCAGTGAATTCATCTCAGCTTGGTTAATCAGTTTGCCTTTCATTACAATGCTGCTCAACCTCAAGAGACCTCCTTTACGAATTAAACTTTCTTTCCTCTAAAACTGAGTATTTCCAGACTTCTAGATGTTTTTATTTGTTCATCAGTTCATTTTGTAATACTTGATACTCTTCAATTTCCCCCAGTTGTCTTTTTAGACTTTATTCGTGTTATGATGCTCCAGTTGAACTCAGAGAAGAAAGTGGAATGATTCAATTAATGTTACCCTCACACATTAACTTCCCTTCCATCTAAAAGTTACTTACCTGCAAGGTTCTCCTAAAACACTCCCATGCACATTTATACAGAAGGCTTTTTAACTACACAAGCAGTTGTAAAATACTTCTGGTATAGGTATTTAAGTCACAGAAGCACTATTTTACCTGTCAAGAAAACCAATACCTATCCCTTATTCAACTGACTTAATTTCAAAATCCTATCAACTGACCACATTGCCAAAATGTGGTCAGATTTCCCAGACCTAGAAATCTAACCTTTCTGAAGCCAGAGAGCAGAAGTAGGGAAGAGGGAATGTTTTTCTGCATTCTTCAGAAAGATCTGCTTTGAAATTGTGATTGTTTCACCTTCTGGATTTTCAGTAGATGAGAAACAATGGATTTTTTTTTTTTAATCTGGAGTTAGTCCAGCAGGCATAGATGGTTAACAACGCTATTAAAACACTAAAGACATGATTTATTCTTCCCCACCAAGAATATTAGCATGCTTACAGTTCTTGCTAGTATAGGTGGTCTACATCCCCTGGTCCTGTCTGCCCTCACTACCAAACGATGGTAACTGGTGGGACAAAAAGTTAACATCACCTCTAGGGATGCAGTATTTCTTAGTCCTTCCCCTTAAGGCAGGCCACATGACATTTTTCTGTTCAGTTTTGCCAATCACGGAAGGTAACACGCAGATGAAACATCTAATATGCTGAGTTCACAAGAAAAAATACTCTTGAATGCAATAACAGGCTTTTATCAGAAAAAAATCATGTACCTGCTGCATTATCTTGCACAACAGCACAGAATCAGTCCGCATTCTGACATGGATAAAAACATCAGAAAAATATTCATGAAAAGTAGCAGCATAATTGCTTTGCAACTGTTAGAGTGAACTAAAGCAGGCAGGAAGCTAAATGCAAGTTTTGACCCACAATATTAAGAACTATTAGTAGGCACTGCTCAATGAATAGAAGAATTAACCTCCTGTTGCATCCAGTGGCAGGTAGGAACAGGTAGGATCACTGCTTGGCACTCTGGCTTTCTCTGACCCTTAGGGGGCAAGGGACTGTGGGGAAAAACTGCCTACCAGTCACAAGGAGAGGGGGGAAAAAAAAAGAAGACAGATGGTTCTAGCCAGCACACACAGTTAAACAAGAGGGCTGGGCATCATGGGATATACTCACAGAAGTTACTTTGGAGAGCAAGGTAGAACTGGGACAAGCAGTTTTCAACATTAATCCTTCATTGCTGCCCAGGACCTTTCTCAGGCGACTGCCACCAGCATTGAGATATGCATTTTAATGTTTTCCTAAACTTCATGGCAGGCAGCATGGGCTACAGTACTTCAGGGTAGATATAAGGAAAACATGCATGCAAGTTCTACTGAGTACCAGAGGTTTACATTAGGACTGAGAGACTGGAGTGGATTCCTTTTCAGAAGCTATCCTTTTCTTTTTCCAGACGTGATTGGTTAGTCTGTAGCCAGTGACCAGGAGTCAGTTTGGAAGGAAAGTTTTACTAGTTTAAATATCAAGTATTCCCAGATCTTTCTCAGCATGTGTTTTGTATCCAGTGTCCATGGAACACTTGTCCTCACACAAGCATTAGCCAGTGACTATGTCTGTTTGAAGTACAGCATCAGTCAGCGAGCTGGAAGGAATAAACAAAATACACATCAGGAAATAGCGCTCCAAAACCTCAAGTGTGAGTGGAAGCCCTAGATGATCACCTCAAAGAGCTTGCAAGTTAAACAAAGTAAAATCATATATTAAGCAGCGCAAATCAAATGAGACTAGCCGACTTTGACTGCAATTCTAAAAACATCTCAAAAGAACTGTGGAGAGCAAAGCATGCACTATGCTTTACATACTCATCTGTGAAACATTACAAGTATCCGTGGGTTGTTTTTGCTGTAGGTATCAAAATGTACACTGTCTAGCTTTGAGTGCACATGCATGTGAACCCAGTGTGACTGAACAGATGCATCTTAACAAAAAGCTATTTTTGTTTCTGCTGTCATTCTATCTACTGAGATACCTTCTATCATCAAACCTAATCTAAAATCTCTTCTTACTGTTCAATTAATATTTTGTGGAAGCAAAAAAGGAGTTTTTACAGAAGTGTAACTTGATCCTACTGTTATCAACAACATACAGGCCTTCCCACAACATCAACTCTAAAGCGCTGTCCATGCTGCTGTCCTTCACCTGTTAATACTTGAATTTGCCTTTTGAAGTCTGTAGGATGCTACCAGCATTACTTCATTACAAAAATTCAGAACGACATTACTCTTCCTCCTGTATTGTTTAGATTTTCTCTTGTAACAGACTATCAATTTTTCAGACTCCTGAGTCACTGGCTAGTCACCAGAACCAGCCTCTTCTAAGTAGAGAACTACCACCCTATTTTTAAACTGCACATCATACTGCCTTCTGCTTCCCTTACAATCATCTGTGCATTGCCCTCAGTCCACAGACAACTCTCTCTGCACTCCTCTTTCCTGGAGACCTAGTTGCTACTTCTATTTTTTTTTTTTTTTTTAAATAACCTTACACACTAGATGTTCCAGAAGGTGTTCTAGAACAGTGGTTCTTCAACTCCATTTCAGCCTTACTGGTCAGTTCTTCTCTTTATCCTCAGTTGGAAACTTTCATTCTTCTCATTCATTCTCATTCATTCTTCTCACTTAGAAGATATCTGTACACCTTTATTCTGTGCATGCCATGTTTCCTCTCTAATCACAGTTTCTTTATGTTCTTACCTGGACTCCAGATGCATTTCTAGTTCTTGTATTTTCTCTTCTGAAGATTCTACCACTACGCAGCAATAACTTACTGCATAAGTTACTTTTGTCAGGTATCAAGGAGAAGATGCCATCTATAGCCTCTGCATCCCGTCACCTTCATTGTTTCTACAATTCTCCTGGTGTCTCACAGCTGTTCTCAATGCACCAGCCTTCTTTTCTGAAAACTCAACACAAACTTCCCCATTTCTTATTTTTGCATGACTTAAAAAAAAGAAACAACTCCAGAAATGTAAAGTTCAAGATCCCCAGCAGACATATTTAACTCTAGTAACAACTGCACTCATATAAAATCATAACTAATTCTGACTGCTGCTGTAAGGGAACACATTACGTATGCACAGCACACATAATAGATCCATTTGGAACTAGAAACATTTTCTCCGAAAGTATAATACTTTTAAGGACTTGATTCTGTTACCATTTGGGAGCATCAAAGTCCTTTAAAAGAACTTTATTATATTAACGCACTCTCTGCTATCAAATCAATATCTATACCCATGGTAACAGTAACAGAAAAATATCAGTTAAGAAAAACCACACATCTATTTGCTATGTTAATAAAGTGCACATTTCTGATCTATTCGCAGGTTATTAGAATAGCTTTAGAAATAATTTAAAAGAAGTTATCAGTACGAAACCAAACACATCTTAAAATAAATCATGTTTTTAATAGATTTTACTAGTTCAGTATCTGACTAGTCATCAAGGACCATGAAAAGTCTCATGGCTCCACAGGTAATGGTGAATTAACTGGCTAATTTTCCAACTCTTACATATTAAGTAAGACTTATCTCCCTAGTCTTTTTCCTTTTCCCTTCATAGGTATTACAGTATCAGAGCATTTGGTAATGATGCCAACATCAGATCAGCATGACACCATTTTGTTCAGTAAGTAGAAAGACGTTAGTTCCTAAAACAAACATTTTCCAGAACTTTAGTGGCCTACATTTATGAGTCCTTCCCTACTACAATGACATCTTAAATCGCCAGATAAAGGGCTTTATTTGTCTTCTGGGGAGATGTTAAAAATAACCTATCTGTATGTGAATGTCAGGATCACACACACAGCAAGAAGACCTCACAGACACTCCTTACAGAACTGTATGCGGACAAGAAATACACGTTAAATCATACCTGTTTGTTTATGTTGGCCCCCACTTGGATCAACCAATTCAGGCATTGTGGATGTCCTCCAAAAGCAGCAATGTGGGCTGGTGTTTGAGCAAATCGTGTAGTACTGGCATTTACAGAGGCTCCGGCTCTGACTAACTGCATTAGACACTCCAGCTTTAAAGACACGAAGGAAGAAAATCCAAAAGATGTTACAGAAATGTACTAAGACAGTTAGCAAGTGACAAATGAATTAATAAAGCCTAGAAAAACTCAACTTACTAGCATAACCAAGCAGATGCAAAACAAGGGAAGACATGAACACTAGGATTGCCCCCTTCCTTCCGCCACACACCTTATCTAATAAATAAACTTAATTCTCAACCCCAAAACTCAATTGCAGCATCTATTTTTGGCACAGGGGAGAAGACACAAATAATACTTCCGTTGACCATAAAAGCTATTTGGTTGACTTTCCCTAGTCAAGATTTTGTTTCTGAGCTAGCAAAGCAGCAAATTCAGTATTACACAGATGTTAGCCGATGTTTTACAAGACAAAAATGTTGTTAGGAGATGCACAGACATTTCCAGAAGAGCTTAGAAGAAAGGAAACCAGAAAATACAAGAGAAGTTACAGATTTCTTTAATGTTTTCCTGAAGAGAGAAGCAGGTTATCAATGACAGCTAATACCATTAATACTATGCTAAAATCTATGCACAGAATATGTTATTTTCACTGTTTTCTTGTTATTACAGGTTAAGAACTGTTAAAAACAATATGCATGTTTGTAGCAATTCTTAAAAATCTCTCTTTGCTTTAAACAAAAAAAGGCAACGTTGTGGAGCTATATTCTGACTTCTATTTTCCTAGGATACTATCAGAAGTATCCAATGCCCAGCTACTATATTTAACTGTTTGCAACATCACATATGTAGAAGCTACCCGAACTGCAGTCAGGATGACCTCAACTTTCACAAATAGCCTAAGAAAAAAAAAAAAGTTCCTTTCCTGTCAAATAATAACACAGTCTTTTTGTAGACAGGAAAGCTCTGCTGCTAAAATAAACAATTTAGTCTATGCTTCTATTTGTTATGTTAGAAAACAACCACCACCCCACCCACCAGAACAACAAAACACCACATTAACTGCACTCATTGGTTCCCATAAAATGAAAACCTCCTGGTCAGTGTTTCACTGTTAAAGGAAGCATTCATCAGCCATAGAACAGCTATGAAATAAACTGTTTGTAAAGAAGTGATGAAGAAGCATCCAATGGTCAACTGGCAGCTTGACTATGGACTGTGGAAGCATGAACATTACAATTCTAATATTCTTTTTCCGCTGCTACATAGCTTTTTTAAACCCGTAATTATCAGTTACACAAATGTGATTAAAAGCACCAACCCCAACAGTATTTTCTATAGATTTGTAGCATTTATTTTTTCCCCCTGTACAGTTCAAACAAACATATGAAGCTTACTCTTTATCATATACCAGCAAGACTTCTTTGCACAGTAATCACAGAATGGTTTGGGTTGGAAGGGTCCTTTAAGATCACCTAATTCCAACCCCTGCTACAGGCAGGGACACCTCCCACTAGAGCAGGTTGCTCAAAGCTCCACCCAGCCTGGCCTTATGCTTCCAGGGAGGGGCATTCACCGCCACAATGAGCAACCTGTTCCAGTGTGTCGGCACCCTCACAGGAAAGAATTTCTTCTTAATATCTGGTCTAAATCCACCCTCTTCCAGTTTAAAGCCATTTCCCCTTGTTCTGTCACTGCCTACCCTTCTAAAAAGTCCCTTCTTGGGTTTCTTGTAGGCACCCTTCAGGTATTAGAGACAGCTATAACCCCCAGAGTTTTCTCTTCTCCAGGCTGAAGAGCCCCAGCTTCTGAGTTTAACAAAGTCGTACCATTAACTCTCCACAAATAAACTATTACAACTCTAATAGCTCTAGCTCCAGAAATCTCAGCATCACTGAAGAAAAAAAATAACGTTTTTTCCAAAACAAACAAGTACATTTACTAGGAAGAAAAAAATTCATTATATATTTAAAAAAAATTAGAATGTGTGTATTTCTGATGCTAAATTATCCCAAGAAATTTTATATTTGTTAACCTTAAAACTTCCCTTAGAGTCCACAAAGTAGAATCTCAATATTCCTGTTTACCCTTAATAATTACAATGCTGTAAACATTAGGAACAGAAAAAACACCAGCTACACCAAGAGGTTCCTCTACTTTAAACAAAAATTAAAACTATCTCATTTTTAAAGCACCAAGCTTTTACTATAATTAATTTGAAAACACTATCAGAGGAGCATTACAACTGCAGGAAATAATACCTCCTGCCCAGAAACCGGGCTGAATCAAATTTCCTAATTACACAGACACTGCAGCCTGTCAATCGAAAGGGAAAGAACATTAAAAGTGGTGCACCAGTGTCATCCCTCGCTATTTAAATCTGCTTTCTTAAGTGGCTACATGTCATGATTAATTTTAACTTCATACTTGAACAATCTTTGTGCATAATTTCCACGTACTTTTTCCATTGGACTCTTCCAAGCACAGCTGCAAAAATGCATCTGCAGTAACACCTACCTGATGGCCATCCCCCCCTCCCCCCAGGTCTTTTTTGGGGTTTTAACAATAATGCTTCATCCCTATAAAGCTGAAGCAGAGGCTCTTTGCACCACAGCAGCCAAAAGTTACTGTTTCCAATGCTATTTTTTTAAAAAAAAAAAGCAGGGTAAATTGTAAATTACTTCTGTGCACAGGAAGAGGCAACATACCTAAAACCAATATCCCTCTGGAATACTTACGCTTTAGATCAGGACGTATCAGTCTGCTTTTATTTAATAACACTTTAGAAGACACTTTCCACTGTACTGCTATACCTAAACTGGAGCAAAAGTGATTGAGCAAAGAAGACAGATGGGCCTCAACACAGGCCAGAACACTGGCAGAGTGCCAAGGGAGGGACGCAACGTGGTTCTTTTTGTGTTTCATCTCTACCACTTTTGTCCCAGAAGAAACAGAATGTACTTACTACTATTTTGCTTCCTATGATGTAAACAGTCACGCAGCAAGAATAGAAGTAGGAAGAGAGTACAAGCAAGCAGATATAACTAAAGAAAACAGAAAGGCACGCCAAGTAGTTACAAAGAACAAAATAAAGGTAAGTATAAAATAAAGTGATTCAACAGTGACTGTTTTTTTTCTTTTTTTAATGCAAGCCTTTCATTTTCTAGCTATCCACTAGCTTTTTAGAGCATAAAATTTACTTTCTGACCAATCTTCCCAGAAATCTCAAGAACAGTACAAATTCTTCCCCGCAGAGGGAATACTCAGAAGATACAAACTCTACCACAGATATTCAACCCAGCAAGTAAATTTGAACATGCTACTGTCTAAACCTGTACTGCCCTCTGGAAGAAAAAACATAGCCCATATTGTCATTAAAATTTCAGATACTGCAGCTAGGAATGCTTCTCCATCATTCAGAAATGACACTGCTGGTGTTTCACTTAATAATTGGAAGGTCTGCAGTCACATCCCAAAGTAAGCTATACATTTTGAGTACACAGTGTCTTCTTTTTAGTCATAGGGTACTATATTTTGATACTAGTGTTAGATCAGTAATTACCATTACAAGGTAATTTGCATATTCACTTCTAATAGAAGTTAACACGTTTTTGTTACTTCCCTATTGCAGGACACCTACAACTATGTGTAGAAAGGCAGTTCTACCTAACTTTATTCTAAAGTCATTTTTCCATCATCCTTTGGCGCCCAGAGAGCTTTCCTTGTGCAAGAGGTAAAGAAGCATCTATAATCTCACCAACCCCAGACTGATGCAGTGTGTGTGCAGGAAGGGTAAAGAAGCATCTATAATCTCACCAACCCCAGACTGATGCAGTGTGTGTGCAGGAAGGGTTTTAGATGTTACTGCTTACAGCTAGTTGTTCCACAATGATTTCTTCCAAAGAGGAACGAAATCAGCTTTGTCATTTCAGCCTCTTACAGGAATGCACTTACAATCAGTCACACCTGATGGACCACACAGCTGAAGCATCCTCTATCAGATGAGAAGCTGTGAAGTTTTGTTGCCATTTAATTCCTTTCAGGCAGAGAAAAACCAAGTGAAAACCCCACAAAATTCAACATAACAAGTAACTATCAGAAGAGGTGAAAGAACGCTGTTTAGTAACTCCTAGTGGATGTTTCAAAACCAGAAGTTTTAAAACCCTGATGTTTTGAGATGCAGAGGAGCTTTTCATTTACAGTAATGATCAATCTGATTTTCAGGAAAAAAAATAACACGCAGTGTGTATATAAATGTCCACTAAAAACAGTTACTGTTTCGCTTCTGGCAATCATCTGTTAGCTGATGAGAAGTAAAACTACGTTAAACTAACACAAAGTTAGCCAAGCTTTGGATCTAATTACAGCAACGCTAACTTTTCCAGTGCAGTGAAACACAGGAGAACATCAGGAAATACTTATTCCACGGTGAGGTGACTAGCAGCTGGAAAGGTGAGGAGTCTCCTTCCTTGGAGATCCTCAAACACCATGTGGACAAGGTCAACCTGTTTTGGCAGCCCTGCTGTGGCCCAGGAGGTTGGACCAGATGGCCCCACAGGTCCCTTCCCACCTCAGCCACTCTGCGGCTCCCTTGCACAGTCTGACTCAAAGAAACATTCTCTAATAAGGCTACAAGGCATGCAGGGGGCTTTCACACACTGGGTCCACCTAGCCTGACAGAATGCTTATTAAGAAGCATACATATGCAAAGTGATACAGAAACATCTGTAGTCTGTGTCATCCTGGCAAGTTTCATTTCACTTGGAAAAAACCCAAAGTGTTTACACCTTATTATGGAAGAAGTTTTAAAACAAATCAATTTTCAGTGAGGGTACCTAGGAGTGAACATGACAAACAGGGCAGCCTGCACGCTGACTCACTCCCTTTGACAGCTCTCTATGCAAGAATCCCTTCAGCAGAAAAGAATGTACACAAGATTCACATATCCTTGGTGGCTGGCAGAAAGCTGAAGATGCTTAAGGAAAACAGAATTAAACATGCACTTGAAGCACAGGAGCATGACTAACACATGCGTCAAAGACTCCTTTGATACGCTAAAAGAAAACGGGAGTCATAAACACAAGACAGATTAATTTCAACATTAAAGACTATTTTGATGTTAAAACAGTACCTTCAGATTTTGTATGAGCTTACTTCAAAACAAAATGGAAGTTACTCCCCTTTGTTTCTGAACGCAGATAAGTTTCTGTATAGATACATAGGTTTGGAGTTTCTGTTGTTCTGTTATTCATTATTTTTTAAGACAGTAAGACTACTTAGCTCTGTTTCTAAAATGTTTCTCAAGCACTGCAAATGAGACCACTTAACATACAGAATCTCTCTCTTACTGTACTCACCTAAATCATTACACCTGCGTAAATACATTAATTTTCCTTCCCTGGCACACCATCAACATATTAGGAACAGGAGAGAGAACAAGAGCACACGTTCCTCACATTTAGGAGCCAGACAAATCACGGAGGAAATAAAAACACGCAGCCCCGGGCCCGAATCCTGCGTTGGCTGGAGCACTTAGAAACAGGAAACGCCCGGATAAAACAAATACAGTAAAACACCACTCCTCTTCAGATCTGAGCTGAGTGATAACACAGGGAATGAGAAGGAAAGGCGTGTATGTGTATTTTTTCTCCGTTCGCCCACTTGGGAAGGAGTTGTTAATCCAGGTTCGTCAGCGGAACAAAGACAACCCGGACCGCACGGGCTTTTTTTAGCACGGCGCTGCGGCTGTCACAGCGCACAACTCCCAGCACCGCCGCCAGTCTGCCACGACCACTCGGGGCTCTTAGGAAGCGGAGGCTCAGGCCAAGTCAACGCCGCTACCCTTCACCTAAACACAGATCTCTGCCCGCGGGCTCCATAAACAACAGCTGCCGTGCAGCGCTGCTACTCGTCACGTCTGGATCTTCACCCTCCACGCTCAGCGCGCCTCACTCCCCGCCCCGACGGCGGCGGACCCATCCCCCAGGCAGCCCGCTGCGGTAACGCGGCCGGATAACAACAAGACAGCCTCCAGCTGCGGGGCCCGGCGGAGGGAAAAGCCGGCCTCCCAACCCCCTCCCCCACCCACTCCATAAAGATGGCGCCGCGCGGCGGCCTGCCACCCTCCTCCTTCTTCCCTTCCCCAACNGGTAACTGACAGGATGTCTGGGATTAAGCGGAACGGCTTCTTCAGTGGGAAGCGGGCGAGCTGTTTTACACCGCGCTTTAGTCACTTGTGTTGTTTACAATTACAATAAAAAGTAATGAATATTAAAACTACATTTTATTATGGTGAAGAGAAATGAACTAGCCACTACTCCGAGGATTCCTATTAAGCGTTTGCTTGTGTTTTTTTATCTCCCACTGGGACACGGGAGCTGCCACACCGCGTAGGCAGTGGACTTTATCTAATTTCCTAATAAACACTCGTTAACTTACTAACTTCCACAACCTCCTGCAGGATAGCCAAGTGCAGTTGTATTCCTTTTAGCAATGATGAAGTGGAATACTTAGAAATGAAGCGGTCTAACAGTATCATGCAGGAATTCTGCATGTGTCCCAGCATCTTTACTCACGAGAGTTGGCAGAACCTTGGCAGGCTCGAGAGGGATGGCAGGAATCTCATGGAGTTCAGTAAGAAGCGCAGAGTTCTGCACCCAGGCTGGAGCAGTTTCTGGAACTGGGATGTGCTGGGACTACACAGCTGGAAGCAGCTCTGCAGGGAGGAACCTGTGCTTGTGGTGAAGATCGTGGTGGACACGAGTCAGCACTGTACCCTTGCTGCAAAGAGGGCTAAAGTACTCTTGGCTACAGTAGGTATAGTGGCAGATTGAGGGAGGTGATCCTACCCCCTCTTCTCAGTGCTGGTAAGGCTGCAATCGGAGATCTACTGGGACGCCAGTACAAGAGAGACCTGGACATATTAGAAACACCATTTGAGACTGGAGTACCTCTCTAGTGAGAAGAGGCTGAGAGGGCTGAAGCCGTTCAGCGTGGAGGAGATTCAGAGGGATCCCTCTGAACACCATGCAGCACTTCTGTGCTGCGTGGCTGACAGCACTGGCACAGGCTGCCCAGAGGCTGTGGGTTCTCTTCCTTGGAGCCCTCCAAAAACTGTCTGACACCCTGCTCTGGTGGTCTTGATGACAAGGGCTTGGGCCAAAGGGACACAGACAGCTCTGCCAGCCTCAGCCATCCTGTGGGTCTACAGTCTTAAGTTTTGTGACTAGAACTCTTGTTATGAGGTTAACTTTTTTTATTTCCTTACTGGTAATCTACACCAAATATTCTAAAGTAGACAACCACAGAAATCACCATATTATGCAGGTTCCTTAATCAATCTGTAGTTGGCATATAATTTGGAGAATCATATTTGTTTCTCTTTTTTTCAGTTGTGATTAATTACCCTTAAAAATATATAAATATGTCATTTTTAATATTCTGCTTTTCCACTGTTTCCCTTAATATATTTTGACAGTGGGTTTTATAGGTTAATTAATTGTAATTAAATTAAACTGCAATTAAAGATGTTTTCTTTAACTGCTGTTGTATGTTATGAAACTGGGACACGGGACACAGTTTTAACATTTTTTCTACATTTCATTACATTTACATTCTAATTCATTCTTTTCTCTATCATTATCATGGTTAGACTTTATGCTGAAGAAAACAAGGCTTAAAAATATTTTTGACAATCTTCTTGTTCAAAAGTTTAGGTACAGAGAATATAAATATGTTATATGGTTTTAGCTTCTTTCTAGACAATAGGTTTCATTTCCCTGACTATTATATACGTGCCTTTGTTGTCTGATTGTGTATAGGGTAAACAAGGAAACTTGACCATCAAGGGTTAAACTGTAACTTACACCCTCTTAAGAAAAGAGAAGGAAGCAGTAATATATAACATGTCAGGTCCTGGTTTGTATGAAGACAGATTTTTGCATTTACTGGTCATTTTATAAGCTAAAATTCTTTAGTGAAATAGAATAATTAGTATGTGTATTGTATTACGTAACAAATTCCTAATTTCTCGTGACTTAGAAGAGTTCAACCACTAAGTTTACTAGCCCACATATATGTGTGTTTGGAAAAAAATGTTGTTATTTGCAGGCCTATTTGCATTAATTTGTCCTCCGTTCTATTCCTGGTCATTTTAAGGGAAGTGAGCAGCTTTCTGTCGGTTCAAGGAGGTGGGCCTTCTGCTTACTCAGGAGTTTTAACGGAACAGCATTTTCCCCAAGGAAGTAACAAAAGAGACGCAGTTTTATTTTAGCTGGTTTTTACTTTCATGTTCTCTTTTGCCTCAAGATTGTGAACGAAAATAGTCTGCAAATTAGGACTTCTTGAATATTCAATAGAGTCTAATAAATACACACTTAGATACCAAATACATAATTTTAAAGTGTTTTTTGAAAATGTATCTCCTGAGCTCTGGTGAGGCTGCATCTTGAGTGCTGTGTTCAGTTTTGGGCCCCTCGCTACAAGAAAGACACTGAGGCCCTGGAACATGCCCAAAGAAGGGCAACAAAGCTGTGAGGGGTCTGGAGTACAAGTCCTACAAGAAGAAGCTGAGGGAGCTGGGGTTGTTCAATCTGGAGGAGGATCAGGGAAGACCTTATTGTCCTCTGAAACTACCTGAAAGGAGGCTGTGGCAAGGTGGGAATCAGCCTCTTCTCCCAGGTAATGGTGATAGGGCAAGAGGGAATGGCCTCTGTTTGTACCAGGGTTCAGATTGGATGTTATGAAAAACTTCTTCTCTGAGAGAGCAGCCAGGCACTGGCACAGGCTGCCCAGGGAGGTGGTTGAGTCACTGTTCCTGGAGGTGTACAAGAAATGTTTAGATGTGGTACTACGAAGCATGGTTTAGTGGGCAACATTTGTGATAGATCAACATTTGGGCTAGATCATCTTGGAGGTCTTTTCCAACCTTAACGATGCTATGATTTACACAAGTCTGCAGTGTAATCTGCAGTTTCTATGTGCCATTCTTGTACAAATTAATTACATTTGCCTATTTTTCTTTGCAGGAATGTTGAAGATGGAGGACTTTATGATAACTCATACAGAATGCTGTCAGGTATTTTTGTAAGAAAACAAAACAAAACCTCCAACATTTAATTGAATACATAATTTGTTCCAATCCCTCCTTCTTTCTTACAGAGAACTTACACTAGTTAACATTTAAAGTTTTATTTAGTTGCCATACATACTTGTCTAGTGCCATTTGAGACGCCCAAGAGTATTCTTGCCTGTTGCCAATTGCTGCAGGAAAATGGTACAAGCTGACGTAGGTTCCCTGCCATGCCTGCTCAGAGCTAGCACATCTCAGAATAACAGTCTTGTTAGGTTGCATTAAGAATCTACCCTTCCTAAATATCATTTGCACTGATGGATCTAGTCACACAAAGAGTTCTTCACATTTTATCTGAATCTGATTCCCTTAAAACAAATTGTATTTGCAGGAGGTTGTCACATAATTCCACGCTGTCCAAGTGCTAAAGGACAGACTAATTCTGACGTTATTCATCATTCATTTTATTTTGGAACTCTGTGAACTGTGATGAAAATGTAGCATCTCTTTAGATGCCATGATTTATTTTAGCGATGGTGAGAAACTTTCTATAATTTTCCTAGTGCAAATAGAATCTGACTCATCATCTTCAGAGACTAGTTCAAAGATTAGGTTTACTTCCTGGTTTTTATTACACTTAAGACCACAGCTGAGCATTGTACCACTTGACATATGTTGTCCTTCTGTGGATTTTTTTCTATCTTCACCTTTCTTCCATGAAGACTAAATGCTCTCTTGTGTTTGCTCCTAAAACAGCATGGGAAATAAACATTATTCTTTCTGATGAGAGTTATTGGTAGAAGCAGCTGAAAATTTTTGTAAAAAGTTAATTTAATGAACACGGATGCATTAAAGCTCAAGTGCTAAAATTAAATTTGTGTAGTATATGAGGCCTCTCAGGGCACAAAGAACAGAAAATTAATAGCAGCAGTAGCTGCTAACATGGAAAGAAAGCTACGAGTGGAAAAAGAGTAGACTGAAAGTTCTCTGTCCTCCTTTCCAGCTCTCAGCTCTCAGAATTTTGTTTGGCAAGGAAAGCAGGGAATCTGTCTGACTTTCATACAATTACTGACATATTACTCCATTGCAGGCAAGTAGCAAAGTGCAGCTGCTTACTGCAGCCAGAGCCAAGCTCTCCCTTTGCCATCCCCCATTTCTTCCTGCCTTCCCTTCAGAAAGCTATCTTGCTGTTAAGTAAACTAGGATTGGTTTGCAAGGTAAATTAAGATTACATTAGAAAAATATTTACTTATGTATAATGGAGGCTTCTAAAAAAACCTTCACTGCTTAGGAAACAACGTGATTTTGTGGGTAAAAAATAAAAACAGATTTGTTGCTCTACTGTTGTAAAGCTGCCATCTTTTACAAGCCTGGGAGGAGTGACCTTATTCATTGTAAGTTTTTGCCAGTTCTGCTTCCACGCGACTATTCTCTTCCTGATTCATGTGACGTATCTGGGCCATGCTTAACAGAGGACTACTGCCTGACAAGTAAAGGCCTTGATTATGATTTTTGGCTTATTGACAAACAGACAACATTCCTCACAAGGTTTAACCGAAAATTAACATTTCTTGAGAGAGAAAATACCTTTAAAAACAAAACAAATCAGAAGACCAATAATGGAAAGAAACAGTAAGAAATCAGTATCAGACCATTTCCACTTAGACTGAGCCTAACCATTGCAATACAAAGGTTCTTCAATGTTCTTGTCTTCCAAAATAAATAAATACAAATGACCTGCACTTACCTGAATCCTGAAAGTTCATGATTTCTCCATTTATGTCCACACTGAAAATGAATATAAATCTGAATTCCTGAGTACTTTCATTCATTAATGAAATTTCATCAGAAAAAAAAAGATGTATGTGTGTGTGGAGGAGTGTTGCTCGAATTGCTCTTTAAGCAATTCACATGGTAACTCCCTGAATTCCTCCTGATAGCTCATTAGAGATGATGACTCCCTGTATTGCTCCTGGTACTTCATTAGAGATGCTGTCTTCCTCCCTTGTTACACACAAGTGAGCAGTTGCTGCGTTCCACCCTCCTGTGCAGTGGTGGAGGAAGCAACCTGGACGTGTCACTTGTGCTCTGTGTTATGCTGAGATTTAAGGAATGCAAATGGCTGTGTGAAAATTTCATCTCTTGCATCCAGAAGGATACCATGGGGTACTGCATATTGTGACTCCTGGAACTCATGGCGGTTGATGTGGAGTCTATGCAATTGAGCATGATAAATCTTTCGCACCAAACAAATCTCCCTACATGAAGAATATCTTTACAAACAATTCCTCTACGTACTATTTTGTTTTGCATTTGGATGGAAGCTTGAAGAAATACATTTAGGTAATATTTATTTACATGTTAAATGAAATAACAAATAAATCCGTAACTTGACTGCATTTACACAGATGCAGAATTAATAAATCATCTGATTTTACAATTCCATGATCTGGAAATCTTTCCACAGGAAGAGAGAAACATTTAATAAAGTGAAAAATGTCGTACCCTCTTAAAAAGAGAACAAACAAAAATTTTGAGAAGGATGAAGAGTATGACACATCTGTTTCTGAGCCTGGCAAGTATTCTTGAAACCCTCAACCTGTTCAGTGAGATTAGATGCTTTGTTTGAAGGTTTGAGGGTTTTAGTCTTTGCTCATTTAAGAAAGAACATGCTTCTCTCCCGACTGTGGTTTAATCAAGCAATCGTAGCATCATCTTTTTGTGAAAGAAGATGGTGCCTGGTGTTTAAATTCTTCATGAAGGGGAGTGAAAAGACAGAAGCAGCCTACATTATGAGGTTTCTGTTCTAGTCATATGAAAGGAGCCATCTTGTGGTTGTCTATTCTGCAAATAAAACGTTGCTACAGTATTACCTTGAAAAACTGAAGTTACCTCTAGAGTTCTGTGATTATTTTTCTTCTACTTGTACAGAAATGTTGCATTTTGAGTAAAACTGTTCTTACTTAATCTTTTTCATTCTGTCAGATTACTTTTTCTACCAAATATTCAATCTATCCATACAGAATTAAATTTCGTATGTTCATTCTATGCCCTTTATTAATCCACACCAATATTAACTAGTCCTCAGAGCTCTTACATCCCTTAATTTGCACTCTAAATTCTGCTTTAAACTGCAGTCAACATCATCTCCTTGAAAAATGACTGTCATAGTAGAACTGATTTCTAAAATAAGTGATTTTTTTTTTTAATAATATCCATTGAAATGTGGGATACTGTGTGTATTCCAGGTGCAAAACCAAAGCAAATCAACCTTCAGACTTGACCTGGGGAGACAACATTTAGAAGATAAATCAGTCTGATTTCTTGGCCTCTTTGATAATACACAGTAACACTTAGATTAATCTTCACAATCCTGAGCAGATGCAGGCAAATTTATTTTCTTAGCTCACTGATGTTTGTATTAGTTTAATTAAATATATCTTAAAAATCCCTTACATAGCCCAGAAGTTATGTATGAATACAAGCCTAAACCAGAACTCTTGAAGTTCCTAAAGTGGAACAGTTTTAGATGAAAATCTGATTCCTTTAAAATGGTTTAAATTAATTAATAATTGTAAAATTAAATGTCACATTCAGATTCCCTTGGACACTAGTAGTTTTATGTCCTTCTTGCAGTACCCAGTGCTGGAGGTGAGGCCACCCGCTGCAGAGCACAATGAGACAACGCCTCCCCTTGCCGGGTGGCAACGCTGGGCCTGGTGTGCCCAGATTGGGCTTTCTGGCTGCCAGGGCACACTGCAGACTCCCATTCCACTTGCCACAACCCCCATATCACTTTCCATAGAGCTGCTCTCCAGCCTCTTGTCTTCAGTCTGTACACAGATCCAGTGTTGCTCCACCCCAGATGCAGAATCCAGCGCTTGCTGTGGTTGAACTCCACACGATTGGAAATTGCCCAGCCCTCCAATTTGTCAAGATCTCTTTGCAGGGCTTCTCTACCCTCAAGAGAGTCAACAACTCCTTCTTAGTTGCCATCTGCCATCAACAACTCCATCTCAGTGCCATCTGCAAGCTTATTTAGTATCCCTTCAAGGCACACATCCAAGTAATTGAAGGAAACATTGAAGAGAACTGGACTTAAAATGGAGCCCTGTGGAAGCCCACCAGTGTCCAGCCGTCAGACTGATGTAGCCCCATTTATTACAACCCTCTGAGCCCAACCCATCAGCCAATTCTCACCTGTCACAGTATGTTTTTGCCTAGCTGCATGCTGGACACGTTGTCCATCAGGACACTGTGAGAAACGGTATCGAAAGCTTCACTGACATCCAAAGATATTGCACCAGATGACTTCCCTTGGTTGATTGGGTCTCCTTTAATAAATTGAGCCTCTGTGCATTTCTGAAGACAATCACAGCAGTTATCAAGGATCACAGACTGACCTCTGTCTCTACATATTTGAGTGGGACTTGAAAATGTATTTTTTATGCATTACTATGATAATATGGGTTTCCTTCTGTAAAACTGAAGTCAGATTTAAATACCAGATGGATGTAATTGTATGATTAAGAAGTATAACAGTCAAGAACTTTTATAATTGTTGTATGTTGCGGGGGAGAATAAATGCACATTCCAGGAATCATGGAATAAAATGAATTTAGAACAGGATCAAATGTGAGAATGGACCTCTTGGAAGAGAATATATTTTTGAAAGTATTATTTCTACTGTCTGAACTCTATGAAACTCTGTGGAAACCTGACACTTCCTGCTGTATCCTCATTTAACAACAGAACTGAATTTATTTATTAGAATTATCTGGATTCAGCTTCCAGAAGTTTCACATTGTTGGGGAATTCTGTAGTCAGATATTTTTATTTCTATTTTTTGTTTTATTTTTTTTCTTCAGAGGTGAGCACTTCCACATCAATAAACAAGAAGTTTGGGTTTGTGAAATCTCTTCTATCCAATGTTTAAGGAAGCTGGTAGCAGATCAGTCTCAATGGCACCTTCATACTTGTTATACTTCTTATTTTTTCTGCTAGCTGGGATTACACTGATTCTACAACCAGAATTCGTTTTATTCAACTGGCAAGGGTTTGAAACTGAATAGTGATTTTAAACTGAATAGTGAGATAGTTAAGGAGTAGGATCTGGAGGACAATATTGCTATACCATCATCTGGAAATTCATCCAGAGAAGAACCTTGTCATCTCCATTCTTCATTTTCCACTTTGGCATACTGAGTGAATATCTCATTTGCTTGATTGAAATATTTTGCTTCAATAGTAAACTACTGGTCTGCTAAAAAATAAAATCCTTTTGATACAGGGGGGTATTTCATACGTCTGCACAGAAATATTTGTTGTATTTGTACCCTAAGAAGCTTTCAGACATAGTATGCGTAGAACTGAATACAAAGTATGAGAGTCGGCTGGATTTTAATCAGTGATATTTCTTGCAAATCCACCTTCAAATGCCTTTGTCTCTTTCTGTTGTTTACTTTGTTGTTCACTTGTTCATCCTTCCTGTTATAAAGCTTTAATCTCAAGAAGCATGTCTTATTTATTTATTCATTTATTACTATTTTCTGAAGATAGTAGGCATCATTTGAAACAGCTGAACACTGATGGATACCTGTTGAGTAACCTCAGTTCTTTCAGACACCAGCCTGTCCTTCACCTGTGTCATCTCTTCTGCAGTAGCTGAGTTCTGGTTCTGATCTAATCGGAGTGGGTTGATTTTTTATTGACCTGACCTAAATAAACAGAACTAAACTAAAATGCTACCTTTGTTTATTAGATAAAACTTTACCAGTGATAAGTGCTTGTCTGGAGTGAAGAAATGGCTACTTCCCAAATTCAGCTGTGTGGTCTTTTACTGTGAAACCGTTTCCTTCTGTGCAACTTCAGTACATTCTTCCTGTATCTGCTGGGTGTGCTGGAATACTTTCTGAAGTAATACAGGTCTGAGCAGGAACTACCAATGCTGGCTTTAAAGCCGTTAGGCAGTGTAAAACAGGAGGTTTACCTGTAAGCATCCCCATGTAATAATAGTTATTCTAGCAGATGCTCTTGCTTTCCAGCTGTAGTAGTGACACACTTATGGTGAAATTCAGTGTGCTGACATGCAGATATTATTTTCACTGACCATACTTTCTCTGACAAATGCACTGATATTTTAGGGGGAAAAGAAGGTGTGCTGCCATTCTGAAGACGTCTGTGAAGTTAGACAAGCTCTATGGAATATCTTACACGGAAACTTAAATCACAGCCATTATTTATATCAACATTAAGTAATTGTGTAACCTAAAAGGAATGGCAATTTGTTATTTTAAGCAATCAGTCAGGACATAAGACACTGTCCAGTATCACGTGATGGCATGAAGATTAATGCTGAAATCTTTAGTCATGCTGTGTTTAAAAATGATAGATAGTACTGCTCAATGTCTAAAATGAGTTATCTTTTTGAAACAGCTTTTTTTCCCTGTGTGGGGAATAATAGTTTGCCTATCACAATATGCAGATGGATGACCATACTTGCAAAACAGCCTTAGCTTTGAAGTTTTGGAGAAGCTGGTGAATATCCAAATAATTAAGATACCAGCCTGCATTATAACATATCAGGTTTGGTTCATTTGCTCTTACGGGTTTTCTCTGTTATCCTGGATAAGATTTATAGGTCCAGATTCAAAAATGCTTCATGCTGCTACAGAGAGCAGCTGAAATCCTCTTCTAATGGCAGTTGAGTTTCTTAAAAACTTCACTGTGTCTGGAGCTAGGTCCATATCCACTGGGAAAATAAAGAGGAAGGCTGCTGGGGCTCTAATTTTCCAGTGTTTGTAAGACTAAATATAATCTGTGTGGATTTCTCGACTACTACAAAAGCTATGGGTATAGAAATGTGTAAAGGAAAGCTTGTACGTTTCTGTAATACTTGAACCACAAAAAAAAATGTTTGTTATTAAAACATGTAAATGTACATGTCACACATATTTTTTATATGTGCAACCTTGAACTTGTGGATTTCCACTGTCTCACCAGATGACCTCTGTAACTATTCTCCAAAAGAATAACAACACTGTCATTTTCTTCCTGTTCTAAAGATCTTTTCTGATACTTGTAGAGAATAATTAAGGTAAGTAATTAGTAGCGTTCACCTCACTGAAGCTCAGTTTACAGCCCATTAATTTTGCAGGTGTGTATGGTATACCATGTGAATGATGCTCTTTCCCTTCGTATCATGGTTGGCTAGTTCACATGGTCCAAACTGAACATATTGGCAGCTTAATATTCCTATCTGAACAGATTCGCTGTGTGTGCACTCCACTTCCATACATTCTCTTTTGTCTGGCTGCCACTACTGTGGATCAGGTGAACCCTTGTCCACTCTCTTGAGGCAGGTAAGGACAAAGTCAGCTATTTTTAAGTGCTTATTCTGGCTTGGGATTCCCCCCAGCATCAGCTGATCTGTATATGTGCCAAGGCACCTTATGGGTTTAAAAACATCCAAGGCTGGATGTTGCAGTGCTCCACATGACAGCGTCCAAATCAGTTTGTAGAACAAGTGTGTAAAGTTTTTATGGTGCCAAAATGAAGAATGAAGTTCTTCCTTTGTTGAACAAAAGAATTCTAGAAAAAAAATATGGATGCGCACTACTGTTGATTGTTTTAAAGATTCTTGGATAAAACTGTTGGGATGTCTGGCCTCAGAAGTTAAGGTTACATATGCACCATGCGTATTGCAGTCTTATTTTGGAATATGAACGCTTTCCCAAGTACATAGAGAGTGACATAAAAATAAAGAGTATTTAAACTTTTGAGTTTGGGAAAGAAGCTTTACTAACTACAGTGAACTCAGAAATCCACTGGGGAATTGCAAGGATAGTTGGGGATCAGGTCTACAGTAGAGCTGCTGAAGGCAGATTTTGGTGTCATCTGACAATTCAGGAAGGAGCACTGCTAGAATCTCAAATTGATGGTTTGTCTTCTGGAAATGAGAACCAGAAAGGAAATCTGAGTCTGATTATTTGAGTCTAACTTTCTGTTTCTCACCTCTAGCCACCTGCATGGTCCATTCTGACCAAACGTCAGAGAACTCTGCCAGGGCAAGTCTTGCATAAGCTGTTCCATTATTGTAGTTAGGATTTTTTCTTGCAATTGAGATGTAATTCTCACTCAGTGCATGTGTTAATTTCTATAGATGACATACGGCAGGGAATGTGAATAGAAAGCTATCACTTAGGACTATGTATCTATAAGAAGTTAAGAACTGGATCAGAGTGCTCTGACTCACCAGTAGTGATGATCCCCTCGTGGCTGTAAGGATTCCTGCTCCCAGCTGCCTCTTCCACCCCGTGACATGCCCTTTACAAGCCCCAGTTGCAGAGGTGGCTCAGCTGTTCATGTAGCAGCTGCTGTAGTTTGGCAATGTGTAGCTAAGCATATTAAGGTAACCCGAAGTAATTTTTGACTTACTATGAAACATTGGACTGTCAATGGTAGTTCTTCAGCAGCTGTTCTCCAACCAAGACATAGTTGCACCAGAACCAAAAATCTCTGGGGAAGAGGGGAGAGAACTTCACAAAGATCAGAGGTGTTGGATGGGGGAAGTTATGCTGTGTACTGTACTGCAAAACCCAGGAACATTTTCAGGTTCTTTGTTAGGAATAGGTGCTCTAGACGTAATCCAGCTTCAGATTCAGGTGGAGCACATCAAAGATAACTCGTCTCTGATCATGAATCAGAACTCCAAGAGTGGGGGTTCGATCCAGACCCAGAAACTTAAGTTTGGATGTCCATAGGGTGAATTCAGATATGAGAGGTTCAATATACAAAAGATTCAGTGACAGTAGTCAGTGGAGCCCTCAGGCTCATATAAGCTTATTTTTGGGTTGTATTGTCTCCTTTCACTGACCATGCCATAAGAAAAACTTAATGAATCGTATTCATCTGTTTATTTCTGAAACTATTAACGACTCTTTTCTTTCTTTGTCAGTGTTTCTCTTTCCTATATGTTGGTAACACTTCCCAAGTCTCTTCGGAATGTAACTGTCAGAGTCTTCACACTCTCCTGTAGGATCTCATGAATGTTAGCAGTTTAAATAGCTTTTGCTCTATGCAACAGACTCAGCTTAGAGTTGTACCAGTTTGGCTCAACACTCTGAGGCTATAGGCAGTAGAGGGACAACTTACATCATCTGGAGTTTCTCCTCTCACACACCAACTGTCAGGTGTCTCACTGGATCACTAAGATTTTTTAAGAGTGTGGAATGGCTTGCTCTTTTTCTTGTCTCTCATCAGTGTGAAGTGATGTTAGTAAGTAAGATGGTAAGTATGTTACCTTATTAATCATTCAGTTGTGCCTTTTCCTCCTGTAGACTCTTAAAGAGCACAGCTGTTGTCTTGGGTTCAGTTATAGTGAGTCCTTTGTGGTTCACTATGTTCCTTGGTGACTTCATCTGCCGTGAGATTGCCTGAATAGCCAGAGCACCTTCAATTTTCTTCCAATATTCCCAGCATTTTAATACTAGAAGAATTCCCCTTGGGTCTGAGATGTACCCCTCTGGTGACCATCATTATGTTTCCCCTTCCTTCCAAAATTGTATTTTCCAGTGTTTTTCAATAACTTGTCTTTAAAACACTATTCTTTACCAGTGCATCTAAGATTAAACGGGAACATTGTTCAGAGATAAAAGGGCTACTGGTAGAACAGATGTCACTTGAGGGACCATATATCCCCTTCCCCTGACAACCGACAGAAGTTCTGGCTAACTTGTGATTGGGCATTGTGCCCTCCCAACAGATGGTCAGAAGTGCAGGGAGCTAAAAACCCATCTATGGGCATGAAATATGTTTAAGAGGGTCATGTCTAGACACAAATGTTGATCCAGCTTTTTAGGCTGAGCTTCTGTGCCCACAGTCAATCTAAATGAAAGGACGTGTTTTTTAGAAGAAGGAACATTCTACATCAACATACAGCTGCTGTGGTGTTTAGAGCTGCTGATGAGAGATCAAGAAGTAAGCAGTGTAGCTGAGTTTCACAAATTTAGTTCAAGGAACCAGAGAAATCTGCAGTACAGTGGCTCAGATAAACATATTTAACCTTAGAACAAAATTTCACATTTTTTTCATAGAAAATTGAACCTGTTTTTTCACTTTGCCATATTTACCAACAACTTTAAAAATCAGAGCAGTTTTTACTGTCATAAATCTGTCTCAGACAATAAAGAAGTTTCATGTGGATTAATAGAACGGTTTTGGCATGTGTTTTTTTGTTAAAATCATGCAGAAGAACTTGATGAGTTTTTAGCAAGTTTTTAGTAGAAAATCTGTGTCATATGCCACTGTAGCTGAGCAAGGAGATGTGTATTGCAACAGGGATACATAACTAGGTCACGATTATTGCCTTAATTTTTTTTACAGCTGAAAATGGTTACTAACATGCAGCCTATGCTTTACTCACTGTCTACCTTTGCTCTTAACTTAGCCATCTGAACTTAAAAATCAAGCAGGTTTAAATCAGTTGCATGAGTGCTATAGCACTTGCCATGGCAAGTTGTGATGAATAATAAGTTTACTGACATGAACTGAGAATGAGACAGTATTCTCATGTGAGATGAGAAACCCAAAGAACTGGCTTGTTCATTGCTGTGCCCTGAGAAGGATGGCACACGTGGATCACGTACTGGTACAAAAAAGGGGCAACAGTCAAGTCTTCACTCTACATCACTAATGCATTAAGACAGCTTTGCAGGACTGCCTTTCTTGAGAAAAAAGGGAAGTCAACCTCTGGGTAGTAGGTGCTCTGGCAGAAACACTGCTCACATGCAGCTATAATTTGGAAGAGTATGCCTTTCCCTGTGGTGACCCTGTGGTGGATGTTTCATGGACAAGTAGAAATAATCAGGTATTGGGTGGTGATTTTTTCATTCACTGCCTGGCCTGTTTTGACAATCTAGGGCTGAAAAGTCACGCGTCACATTATCTTTCACTTCTTACACTTTTTGGATCCAACTCCATTCTGCTCCATATTGATTCCCCAGCTATACTTTTCACTGTGATTTCTGAGTAATATGAATTCTGGCATTTTTTAGAGTAGTCAAAATCATTTCTGTTTTTTATTACTTAATTTTGTCTGGATGTGCTATTTGACTTCATGCATATGCTTCTATATTGATGGAGATTATGAAGTCAATCAATAAATGAGACAGAAACATGCTGTCAGCATCCACATTAGTTAGTTCATACAGACATGATTTTTCTTTTTTAGCTTTGCATATGTTGTACCAGTGTGCAGTGCCCTGTGAACTCAATTCCAACTTCCTGGTATTTACCATCCTGTTTTCTGTTCTCTTTTGGCCCAAATTTCTTTGACCCTAAGCATTACTATGCTGAAATACTAGCTGACACGAAGACTCATGAGCAATGTGAAGTTTGCTTTTTAATAGTGTTTTTAAACAAACATCACAACTGTGTTGAATTATGGTGCTTGCTCCAGCTGTGTTTTCAGGCTCCTCATCTTTCTAACATTTAAAGCACATACAGAAGGGATAAGGATGGGGACACAGGAGAAAAGTTACGTGTGAGCACTGTGAAGAAGCCTAATCAAGTACCTACTCAAGAGATTCTGGAAGCCAGAGTCTCCCCCAGAACATCAAGCCTGGCATGGGCTTTTCATATTTTGCAAGAAGGGAAGTAATTTCATCCTTCTTTATAGATATGAGTTAAATACTATCCCGATTAATATATAAATGCATATGCTTAAAGAAAAAAAATCCGATAGTGATTCTTACTACTGCAACATCATCAGGTGGAATCTCTCCGTAATGTTTTTTGATAGTAAAGGAACATGCATCACAAGTTGCTGATCCAGCTGCATGCTGAGAATACAGGCATACATTAACCACCATAGGAGTGTCTTAGCTGCTAGGTCATAGGCCAGGGGGAGGACAAAAGTTTTTATCTTTCTTGTTGAGACTGAGCCACTGTGTGGCATGGGGAGCTTGCAGAGGCTGAAGGGCTAAACTTTTACCTTGTGGAATGTCTGAAAGATGACAATTTTTAAAATGTGTGGCTTCAGATTTGCCTGCATTCTGCACAGCAAATAAAATGGTCATCTTTGAGTCTGAATATGCATTTTGCACAGGATCTTGCCTGTTTTCCCCACTTCCCCACTGAAGCTCCTAGCTTATCAAATTATCCAGTAGTCATTCAGTTAGTAAATGTGTCACGTCAATGAATAATTATTAATTGAACATACTTATGCATTTTGCCATGGTTAATTCTACTCACTTACTGCAGAACAGCTGAGTGAATTAGGAGATTATTGGTGTCGTTAATTTGTATGCCACATGCAATGCATAATGCAGAGCTTTGCTTTCTCATTTGTTGACAGAACTGTAGGGATGCAGGTTGAACTGAGAGAGCCAGCGGACACAACTACCACCTCATGTAGGTTGGTACTGAGTTGTTCCCAGGTCAGGCAGCTACAGGCTTGCTAACCTTCCTAGTTCGACTGCTACACTGCATGTTTTTCTTAAGACTTCAGCTCTTCTTTAAAAACATATTTTCTTTCGAATAAAAATAAAGCCTCCAACCCTAAATCACAGAGTCACAGAATTGTAGGGGTTGGAAGGGACCTCTAGAGATCATCTAGGCCAACTCCCCAGACAAAGCAGCTCCCTAGCCCAGGTTGCACAGGTAGGCGTCCAGGAGGGTCTTGAATATCTCCAAAGGAGACTCCACAACCCCCCTGTGCAGCCTGTGCCAGTGCTCCGTCACCTGAACTGTGAAGAAGTGCTTACACACACTTGTTGAGGAACTTCCTATGCTTCAGTTTATGGCCATTTCCCTCGTCCTATTGCCACACACTGCCTCATCTCTTTGCCTCCCACACCTTAGATATTTATAGATGTGGATCAGATCCCCTCTGAGTCTTTTCTCAAGGCTGAACGGACCCAGGTTTCTCAGCCTTTCCTCATAAGGGAAATGCTCCAGACCCTTTATCATCTTTGTAGCCCTCCACTGGACTCTTTTGAGGAGATCCCTCTCTTTTTTGTACCAGGGAGCCCAGAACTGGACCCAATACTCCAGATGAGGCCTCACCAGGGCAGAGTAGAGGGGGAGGATCACCTCCCTCCACCTGCTGGTCACGCTCTTTTTAATGCATCCCAGGATGCCATCGGCCCTCTTGGCCACCACAGCACACTGCTGGCTCATGGCCAACCTATCATCCACCAGGACATCCAGGTCCCTCTCCTCAGAGCTCCTCTCCAGCAGGTCATCCCCCAACCTGTACCAGTGCATGCAGTTATTCTTCCCTAGGTGCAAGACTCAACACTTACTCTTGTTAAACCTCATCTGTTTCTTTTCTGCCCAGCTCTCCAGCCTGCCCAGGTCTCACTGAATGGCAGCACAGCCTCCCAGCATGTCAGCCATTCCTCCCAGCTTTGCATCAGCAGCAAACTTGCTGAGGGTGCACTCTATCCCCTCATCAAGGTCATTGATGAAGATGTGGGACAGGACTGGAACGGCATGGACCCCTGAGGAGCATCGCTAAGTACAGGCCTCCAACTGGACTCTGTGCTGCTGATCAGAACTCTGAGCTCTGCCAGTCAGCCAGTTCTCAACCCACCTCACTGACCACTCATTTATTCCACACTTCCTCAGCTTTGTTAGAAGGATATTGTGAAGAGACAGTGTCAAATGCCTTGCTGAAATCAACGTAGACTACATCCACTGCTCTCCCCTCATCCACCTCGCCAGTGATGACATCATAGAAGGCCACCAGGTTGGTCGAGCACAGCCTCCCCCTGGTGAATCCATGCTGACTATTCCTGATAGCTGTCTTCTCTTCCAATTGGCTGAAGACGGCATCCAGAACAAACTGTTCCAACACCTTTCCAGGGATCGAGGCGAGGCTGTCTGGCCTGTAGTTCCCTGCATCCTCCTTCCTGCCCTTTTTGAAGACCGGAGTTAACACTGGCTATCCTCCAGTCTTCAGGCACCTCTCCCATTCTCCAAGCCCTCTCAAAGATGATAGAGGGAACTGTCTGGAAATGTTACAAAGAATGTGAGAAGAACACTGGAGGACAAATAAGTGGGGCTGAGAATGAATTACTGGAAAGCAAATCCAAAACTTTTTGCAGTCCAGTCCTCTCTATATCTGAGGAATTGATTTGGAATTTGTAAAGGCATAGTGCATGCAAAATTATAAAAATATATGTAACAGAAAGTCTCTATTTGCTACGGTTGGTTATTTTCAGTGCTTATTGGGAGGATGACAGGGCAGCTACGATACCCCATAAAGATTTGGAGTTCACGTTCCTTGGCACCACAGGCATTTTTTCTTAATCTTTTCAGATATGCATTTGCAGACCTTCTGCTGTCACTTTGCTTATTTTCACTCAAATTTCTCCGAATCTGGTACAGTACTGTTTTGCTAATCATGTCATTCTAGGATTTTATTTTATTTTTTTGGTAGAACTTCCTGCTTCTTTGACAAACTCAACTTCTGAATTACTAGCTTTACAAACCAATCTCAGATTTCATTAGAAATAAAGTATCTACACATTTCAGTTTGTAAGAAAATGGTTGAAAATATGACTGGAGCACACTCTAGAGGCTTAGAAACTCAATGGCAGATAAATAACTCCAAATTTATTCGTATTTCAAATCTCATGATTTTTAAGCCTGTCTCATGATTTATTTATTTTTTTAAGTTTGATTCATTTCCGTGGAAGATTTGAAGGACGACTGGTGAATAAAATGGCTTTACTTCTCTGCTGTTCCTTGGAAGAACTGTCTTTTATTACTCCTTATCTGCTGACGAGGAGCCGAGTGTTGTACCATCCTGATAGCTGTTTTATAATCTAGGTCAGAGATGGATTAAACTCTGCCAGTACAGAAACATGCTGGTATAATTTCTGGACTGTTTTGGAAGTTTGTAAAATTTATCTTTGGGAGGTTTTATGAAAGGATTGTGTCCTGGAAAGAACAAATGCTACGTTTCATAAATTTCTGTGGAGGACTAAAACACATGTATGTGTAATTTAATCAAACCCCAAACAGGTCTAAAATTTAGTATGCCACTTAAAAAGGGTTGCTACTTTATATATAGGCTGTATGTTCTGTGCTGTTTTACGTCTTGTCATTTGGTTTTGGAACTTGCATAGAGAAACGGAAGCACAAGCTTGTTAAATATCTCCATTTATGTGTTGCTTCAGATTGTCTGAGTTTGACCATGTGTCTATCCATCTCCACTTTGCAAATAATGTTTATCTGTATAATATTGCCAGTAAAATGTGAAGCTTTTCAAGTGTAGCAAAGCATTAGTGCGTTCTTGACTAGTGCCTTCTGACACTTGAAGATAATGCTCAGCAATGGGCTCATGTTACTCTCTTGAAGCATCATGCAGATACGGCTAAATGTCTGACTGAGTGACCTAGACAGCTGAGTGTTGTTATTGAATCTGAGCAGCAGTTTGTAAAATCATTCATGCTTTATTCTAAGCTGTCAAACAGGAGGCTATCAACACTGTCACATTTTTGTTATTATTTGCAGGCATTTGTTAAGCATACATATTGCCTGCTTGGATTCTGCTGATCAGATATTATTTTATGCTGGCACTCCAGAGTCTCGGAGATGAATCAAACCAAGGCATCCGTGTCTGGGTGTGAAGCTCACATCCAGTAGTCATAAGACCTTTCTTTTTTTAAACTGCAGTTGCTGTCTGTTCCCACTTCTTTGGCTGGTCGCTGCTTCAAGATAGAGAAAATTCATCCTCTGGTCCAAACTCCTGCATCAATTACACTGCCTCCTGGAGCACCACAGAGCAGGATAAGGCAACACCTTACACATTTACATTCAGGTTTCTTTTTTCTTTCCTCTTCGAGTGGTGGAAGAAAGGAAGAAATATCCCACGTATCTCTATGCTGAACTGGACAGTGGATCCGGACTGATTTGCTTTCCCTAAAAAGTTTGGACCACTGTAGAAGAAAAAAAAGAGGGGGAAAGACCATGGATAAATGCTTCAGTGGATGTGATGCTGATAGCTTGATGGCTGGACTAGGTGGTTTTAGTTGTCTTAACGATGCTATGATTCTAAATGAAGTAAATATGAAGGAGGAAGTGCACATAAAGAAAAATAGAAAGAAATAAAGGCAAATGTCGTGCAACTGAAGTCAGAGGGAATGAACATGTAAGGCACCTAAGGGACTTACTATGAAACTCTTTAACTGTCAACTAAATAAGGGTAATTAACAGCTATACATAAGAAAGGACCACCTTAGCAAGTTGTCTTTTTTTTTCTTTCTTTTTTTTCTCAAAAATTGTTCCTGATGGTGCAAATGCAAATAAAAGCAGAGAGCAATTTCTGCTTGCACTGTGTGACACAGAACTGCCCGATATATACAGCTAGATGCTATGGGAAAGTCACCATGAACTGTTCCCAAAAAGGCCTGCTTCTTACTCGACTGTTTTAAATTGCATTTTCTTAAGTACCGCTGATGTAGAGTCCTGAGGGGGGGGAAAAAAAAATGTTGACCTTATTTCAACAACTAAAAAAATAAGTTTTATCTAATTGCTAGTTATGCTGTACACTTAGTAAAATCTTTATATAAACATTTTTCCGTTTATTACCAATTACGTACTCCATTTCAGTACACATATGTTTAATTGCTTGCATAGGTACCTTTGTCCTTTGCTAAAACACAGAATGTTTGCACTAATAAGAAAAGCAGGACTGTTTTTAGCTGCTATTACACACAAGCACGAGCATTGTCAGCCTGTGTGGACTGATTAAATCACGCTGCCTGAGTAAAACCTGTTTGTAATGCTGTGGTCTGAACTCTGCAGTGCACGATGGAAGGAGGCTTTTACCGCTGGGGATGTGACAGGAAGCAGAAGCTGCTCTTGGCTCAGCTGTGTAATGAAGTTAGCTCCAATTCATCTAGCTCATCTTACTGGTGGGGGAAAGCACTGTGAACGTAATTATTAAGAGACAGAGCTAAGAACATCACTGAGCTCAGCATACTAAGCTTTGAAGCCTTTGTGATTTTATTAGATACACAAATGCAGTAACCTTTTTTTAAGTAGCTGAGAGGAAGGGAAAGAAGCAAAGATGTGCTCTGCCTGAAATGCTGCTAAAGAAGCCATGGAGCCACTTGCTAAGACCCAGCAGTTCATGTGGGGCTGCTATTTTCTGTATCCTGAAAGATGAGCTGAGAAATTTGGATTGTCCTGTTCTGCTTTCCTTACCTGAAAATTCTTGAGGAGTATGTAAGCCAGAACCCCTCTCATAAATGCAGCCTCTAGTCCTGGAAAGTCATAAGCAATCCCTGTCATTGTTTCAGTCCTTCTGGTCTTGAGTGACCAAAGAGAGAATCTGGTTTATGTCTGCATTTTGAGAACAGAAGCACAAGTGATTATATAGCTTGACATTCTCCATAACACACTCATGGAGGATTTGTTTGGTGATTGGCTACTGTCTCATCTGCTTGCTTAAAACTTTGCAAAAAAATGCCTTCAGCTTATTGCTGTGCAATTTTCCTAATGTCACAAGGTGATCTCCATGGATTTTCTTTAGCAAATATCATCACAGAGAAAGGCTGGCCATTTTTCTCTAAAAATTCCCGATTACTGGTCTTTCATTTACAGCTGTAACTCCAGTTCAGATGGTATTTTAGACCTCAATTTAGATCCAGAAGCATTTTTTTTATTCTTGTGTTTGATATATAGAAGTTTCTGTATGAAATCATCACACTCGAAGGGATGTCGAAGTTCATGCAGTGCATCTTCCTGTTCCCAGGCAGGAACACGTAGAGATAGATCACTTCTGACAGATATTTGTCTTGTGTTCTCTTAAAGGTTGCAAACAATGCAAAGATTACAGCAGTACCCCAGAAAAGCTGTAAAGACATTTCCCAGTGTTGAACCTGAATTTGTCTTGCTGCAATTTAAACCTGTTCCTTCTCAGTTCATGCACCACAGACACGGAAAACACATTATTTCCATCTGTTTTGCCATAGCCTTTTAATGTGTTTGAAGATTTCCTCCATCTTTTTGCATAAGATATACGTTTTCTATATTTTGCTTTTGCTTCTTCCACACATTCTCACATTCCCTTTGCTGTTATCAGTGGCTTCACTAGCATATATGCCTCTTATTATTCTTAATATTATTTTATTTTTGCATCAAAAACTTGCAGTTAGAACCTTCACAGGGAAATACTTCTTTATAGTGAGTCATCAAACCTTGTTATATTTTAGTAGGATTATTCTAAAGAAAGATTTCCAAAGTCAATACATCAATAAGTTTTGCCAACTCATTGAAATCTAAATATTTTACTTGAATACTGGTTTCAGTATTCATATAAATACTTGCTGCACTTTTCAGATCCACAGTGTAAAAACACTCTCTGCCTAAAAATGGGGTATGGATCACTCCTGTTTGCCTCTGGCTTCAGGATGACAGGTCACAGGATTTTTGTGGAGGATTTTTGCCATTCATTCCAGTGAAACAGCTTTTGGCAGCAAGGCTATATATATATTTATATGCATGTATGTATCTGTATCATGTATCTATATCTATATCTATATCCATATCCACATCTATATCTATATCATCTGTATCTGTACCTGTACCTGTATCTGTATCTCTCAGAAGGATTTAGCTTTGTATTAGCTAGAAGACTGGCTACAGGATGGTGTTGAGTTTGGCTAGCCTCCTCTAGCATGTAGTTCTTGTGTGCTGGGGCTCACTTCTAAGTCCAGTTTTCAGCAGTAGAGCATTTGTGCTCTCTGCCATGCAGAACTCAACCATTTCACCTAATTGCTGGGCAGAGTCGTGGAATAACTGAGGTTGGAAGGGACCTCTAGACCTCTCGAGTCCAGGCCCTTGTTCAAAGGTAAGCTACCTGCAGCTAGGTCAGTGATCCAGATGTGGCACCACAATTGGGAGCCATCCCTTCCCCTGCGTTTCTGGCTACGCTCCAGCACTGAGCACATGAGGCAGCAGGGCATTAATATGGCAGAGCTCAAGTTTCTGTACTGACCCAACAGCTTTATTTTTCCCCAGGCTGTTTCCGTAAGTTTTCTTCAGGAGAAATAATATTCTTCAGTAGCCACCATGCGTGCAGCTTTGTTCAGGGTTCAGCATCAGTGCAAGCACCTCTCTCCATAGTCCTTTTCAGTCCTTTCTGCTCCCAGTGCTGCACCCTTCCCACATTTTCAAACAAATGGGCACTGAAGGCCACGGTGGAAATTGATCTGTTTGCAGGCTTGCGTCATCCGGAGCCTTTAAAGGAATATCTCTCATTTTCTTCTACAATATGTGTCAACATCATTAAGCAAATATTCAGATCACTCACAGCATTCTTCTCATCACCATGTTAACCTCCCCTGCTGGAGTGGGAAGCGGAGCCTTCATTGCATTGTGGTTGGCAAACTCCTCGACGCTCTATTTTGGGAGCTCAGCTGGCTGCTACAGAGGGACCGTTTCCGCTCCTTCTGAGCACATCCTGTGCTGGTTAAATACCTCAATCATGAACATATGTTACAGGAAACGCAGTTGTAGCACATAGTACTTTTAATTTTTTGTTGTTAGACTTGTGACTAAAGGGCGGTGTCAAAGTTCATGGTCTAAAAGATGAGAGTTCTTGACAGTCATCTTCTTTTTCTTTAGGTTCTTTAACTTGAAATGTGATTCTTTTGGTTTTAAACGCCTATTGAAAGCTGTAACTTACAGTAAATAATTGAATACCTTTGTTGGAGCTAAATTAGCTTATGAGAGACAGATCCTAGTGTTTACAAAGCCAATAAAAGAGCATTATTTGACTAGAAAAGTTGAATTCTTTCAAAGTTTGTTTACTTTAGTTCTTCTGAGTTATTTTTTCCATTGTTTGGGAAAAGAAGCTGCATTATATCCAGCTTTGTAGTCCAGCAGGCACGAGATGCTATCACTTCTTTCTTCCTTATTATTAGTTTATTTTGCTGTAAAATATAAATATGTATGTTTCAGGTAGAACCATACAGTTTAATAAATACAGCCCTGAAACATATTTTAAAATAAAGCAAATAATCTGTCTTGTACTTTGCAAATGAAAACTCTCAAACAGAGTCTTAAACAAAAATGCCTGGAACACAAACTTTAATCTTCTTATTGTGCGGAACAGTAGCTCTTCCTCAAACAGTCTTACTGTGTCTTTTTGAGGAGTTAGGGCCTCTTCCATGCAAATAAGACTTTGTCACACAATATTTAATTATGCTTAATTATGGCTATAGAAGATGTGCGCTCATAGTTTAGGCGAAGATCCTATGTTAGCTAGTAGGGACTGAATAAAAATTGTAGGGTTGGGCTGTATCTGCTACAAAGTCAAATGTGCAGTGAGATGTTTTTGTGTGCTACTGAATACTTGATCCATAATTCTCACCAGTTAAGCCTTTGATAACTGCGATACTAGCTGAAGGAATATAAAGATCTCAAGTAACTGCAGAACTCGTTGCTAATTATTTTCATTTATTTTTTATGTATGCAAACGTTTTAGCTCTGTTCCAATCACAGGGTTGCATTTTTTGAATACAGAGCTTGTTACAGCTTCAGTATAAAAAACAAACTTTGTTTAGATCAATATTCAAAATCCTGTGAGATTCAGAACAATTTTCCCTGGACATGAATTATTTCTTCATGCATTAAAATCAAGATGAGAGAGCGAGGAAGAAAAATCCCTATAAAATTCCCTCTGGAGAATTTATAATGCTTATATAAACTTAATTTCTACATAGCGAAGGAAGGAGCCTGGAAAACATGTGGACTTTTTGTGTCAGTGCTTCTCCAGTTGTTTTGCAGTTCCTCCATAGCCAGTTGGATCCATTCTCTACATGTGCAACGGTGCGTGGTGGTGTATGACCAATCTTCTGCAGCAAAAGAGAAACATCCTTTCTGGAAGGATACAGACCCCAAAGGGTGCTCCCTTGCTGGAGCTGATAAATGGTCCAATTCCACTTTTAATGAAATAGCAGCACTGGATGGTGTCTCCAGGTTTCCATTTGTTATTTCAGAAAGTTATTAATGACAGGAAGCAGCAATACTTGCCTTTATCTCTTGAAATATTTCAAGATGAAAGACGTTCAAAAGACTTATTTTTAAGCTGATTTGAGCAAATGGATCACTGCTGTAGAGGTATGACAGTGGCTGATGGCATGTTTCTCCTAGCTGGTTTAGAATACAAGCCAAGCTTTAAGCTAAACTTCTGAGCAGCTTTAGTGTCAAGAACAACAAGTTGGAATTGGTGCAGGGGATCTCATTCATGAAAGATCTGCTTTCTCCTCAGCCTCGTCTGTTTTGTATCGGTTGAGTTGTCTGAGCTTGAAATCTAAGGTGGAGCAGTCCTGGTGGATATCTGTCCCCTGGGTGTGCACTCTTGCTATACAGATTTCTATGACCTACATAACCTGGCTTCTGAATGTGTTGTCAGTCCTTTCTCATGTAAAACTTCGAGTTGATTTGTGAAAATTTGCTTGAGAATGTACTTCAGTGTTTGGCTCCATATCTACTAATTCAATAATCCTATCTGCAAGAGGTACTTGACCAGTAGATATAAATGTATGTGCTGGAGCATAATGGTGTTATCATAACCACTACTGGTCCAGACAGTTGTATGGGTTTGGAAGGAACAAAATTATGAGAAAAAAATATGGGCTTGAATTGCTACACTCAGTTTCAACCTTTTCTTTTAATGCTCTCCCCTACCTCCTACCCCCCCACTTTTTTTTTGTCAGGCTTTGTCTCATTTCCTAGTATATATTTGCAAGGTTAAATAGCTAGATCAAGTTATTTTGGTGGTGTTACTTCTTCACAGCAGCATGAAGCTGTGACATTCAATCCACAGCAGTGGAGCCAAACAGTGTTTGAGGATCTCTGCGTACATTATTTATGTCAGACATCAAAGCGGGAGGCTCACATTTAGGTCTCACCTCACCCTTATGATCAAATTTAAAGGCAGTGGCAATGCTGTTGTGAGTTACACATCAACTGTAAATTGTTTACAAAACATATCTGAATGTTAAACCTCCTCAGATCGTTGCAGTGTGGTTAGATGGTGAATGTAATCTACGTGCTGAACATCAGAGAAGTTCTTCTTTGTACTAACAAGCATACATTAAACCTGGCTCTTGCTGGTTTCCTTCCCTTCATATCCTTTGCTTCTGAAGTTATTGTTTTATACACTTCCCCATCCCAAATTAGTGCAGGTAGTGCTGATTTAGCTCTATTTAGTGTTGATGTAGTGGTTGCACATGTTTTTTCTGACTGCCGTATGTGGTGAGAAGCTTTTCCCTTCTGAACTGAACAATTATAGACTTGTTTTGCTGTTAAACTGAATATGCAAATAATTATGAGGAAAATAGGCAGCGCTCCCAGTAAAGCCTCTGGTTTCCAAGTTTCATCCAATTAGTACAGAAGGAAGCTTTCTCACACAGCTTTTATCATGGCCTGTTTCACTGATCAGCTCTGTGAGCGGAGAAAGGACTGAACACTCCTCAGATCAGAAAGCAAATATAGAGCAAATCCATTGCAGTAATCACTGATTAATGTAATATAAGCTTATAAATACCTTCACGTCCAGTCATCACAGGTAACATGTTGGAAATAAATACAGATCTTCAGTGCTTCTGAAGTACCTGAGAAAATCCAAACCAAACAATGAAAAGCCTATTTTGCTTAATTTAAAAAGATTTCATCTCACCTATGCCATTTCCATTTTGTAGCTATATCTGATAAGGAAATAGAATCTGCCTGCTGGAAACAAGCTGAACGATGCAGAAGCAATGATTGTAGTGCTGTCTTTCAAAATATACTTGACATAAATGCAGAAACTCTCCTTTGGGAGCTTAGGAAATACCAACAAAGAAAAAGGAGACAAAACTACCAGGCAGTTCTCAGTCCAGGGTTTTTATAATGTTTTATGATCTAGTTACAGTGCTTAAAAGCAGGAATATCCCATTCCTTGGTTGCAATTTATCACAAGGCCACTCAATAACAGAGGCCTGGCCTATGCTGACAAGGGTCATTTTCACACTGTTCTCTGAGATACTGCAGGAGAAATTAAGGGAGGTCTAACCCAACAAATGCTAAACGACAGCAGTACCCAACCATGAGAATTCTGTGAAGTCCAACTTGCCAGCAACTCTCGTTTCTCTTCTTCAAGCAGCTGTGGTGGGACTCTGAATATATACCTGTCATGGCTTCTATACATTTCTACCTCATCAGGATTCAAGGCCTCTGGAAGATCCTGCTTGCTAAGCTCCTTGTCGTCTGACTGCCGGTTCATCCGAGCATACTTTGCAGATTTATTTGCCTGAAATGAAAATCACTGAGAATGGTAATTGCTGCAAAAGGACTACAAAGGAAAAATGCACAATTTATTGAATACTGGGAGCTCACAGAGAGAAAGATGAAGTGCTGAGCCAAATAACCATCTCCATAACCCATCTCCAGCGGTGTCTGCAGCTTTAATCTGCAAAAGAAGTGCTCCCCCCCTCCAAACTCTTCTCCTGGTGCTGGCACCAGGGTAAACCTTTGAATCTGGGTGGGTGAAACTTCACTAAGCTAAGTAGGTAGATCTTCAGCAAGACTTCTACAGGGATGGTTCATCTTATATGAGGCTTCTTTCAGAAGGAGCACTTGGAGAGCTTGCTGCTGCTGACTGAGTGTGGCAGGAGCAAGGCTGACGTGAACAAGCAGTGATACAGAAGTCTACAGCTTCAATGGATATGATATAAATATGTGATCATGAGGGCTGAAAGGGTGCAGATGCTGACTGTAAGGCAAATGGTGACGTTTATTGACTGTAACATCTAGTGACTGCAACATATATTGGCAGGTCATTAAATGGCCTCTATCACCTTGGCGCTTCAATACCAACTGCATGCAAAATACACATCGTCAACAAATCATACTGCAGGACTAAAAATAAAAAACCCATAAACTCACGTGGTGTGCTGCAAAAATAGCCCAGGGAGCACTTACAAGCCTGGTGAAGCCGACAGCTGCTCACGCTGAGCTGAGCTGCGTGGGGCCAGCAGCACAACCCCTGCACCCAAAAACAGCGAGAGGCATCAGCAGAGCATAACACTTGTGCTGCCAGGTAGAGATGGTGATTTGCCATGCAAACTGTAATCAGAACCTACTTACATCAACTTATTTTTGTATCAGCACTGTCCTTAAGCTTACATGGCTCTTAGTCTGTGATATTTACTCACAGTGGTCCTATCCCCTTCCCCAGGCTTCATTTTGCCAGGTGGAATGAGCCCAGCTCTCAGATCACTGCCACGCTTCTAAGGACTCAGTTCCAGTGTGATTTCAGTTTTCCTGAACACAGATGTCCAAGTGTCTATGCTGCAGTCTGAGTGAGACTTTACCAACGGCTCTGCAAAACACTTACCCTTACTCTGCCCCAATTCTCCATCAGGCATATCTTAGAATCCTCTTTTTGTGGATGGTCACATCAGTGCTCTGCAATCAGTGCTTGCAGCCAAAGTTTTAGGGCTCATTCCTCACTGATGTCACAGATTCATCAGCTCGATGGAGCAGTGACAGCTGCTGTCAGCCAGGACCTGCCCCTGCAGCTCACAGGACACAGACTGTGCTGAGATCTGGAGGCACTGCCAACTTCCCTGCCCCCAGGACCTTCCCCAAGGGAGCCCAGCCTGCAGCATTATGAAGGTGCTTACTGCATCCCATGCTAACACAACATGGGGTAAATTGTAGTGAAAATAATCTGAAAATCCTGAATCCTGTTTAAATTCAGGACCTTTTCAATAATTTGTAGCCATTCTGATTCCTAGCCATCCTATTCTTGTCCTTCATTTCTTTCATGATCTTCATTAAGTGTGAATAAAATACTTCCATAATGCCAATGAAAATAGATTTCTTTCCACAGAGAGAGCCCCGTGTGACTTCACTGCTGACTGTTGTCCTTCTCCATTTCTTCCTTCCTCAGCTCTGCCCTTCATCTATCACACGTGATGTAGACCAGGCGAGGACCGTGCTTCTATATTCATCTCTGCCTCAAGCAGAATGCTCATTATTGGCTTCTGGGAGTATAAAGAAAACAACGGATCAATGCCATTATCCCAAGCTGCACTCAGAAGACAAAGGTGGTGCAGCTGTTGCACTGATCGTCTCAGGAGTATAGAAGCAGGGCTACACTTGGGGCTGTGGCGGACCTGCCACACAGCCAGGGTAAAAGTTACAAGAGCTCTAAGGATATAACACTGAGAGTTTTCTTCATTGCCCTATAAAATGAAACAGATGTTAACAGAACTTTCAGAAGTTAGGTTTGCTCAGGATCTTGCAGCACCCCAAGTTCTATCACAGCATAAGCTGCAGCAATCTGATCTGCTGATAGCACTTCTGCTTTGGCATGGCCCTAGTAGCACCTGCCATGAGGTAGCACAGCAACTGGGCTGGAGGCCTGAGGGCTTTAAGTTGTGCTGGGGAGGTTCAGCTTGGATATTAGGAAAGATTTCTTCTCTGAAAGAGTGGTGAGGCCGTGGCACAGGCTGCCCCAGGAGGTGATGGAGTCACAGCCCCAGGAGGTGTTCAAGAACTGTGTGGGTGTGGCACTGAGGGACCCGTTCAGTGGGCACGGTGGGGGTGGGCTCAGGTTGGACTGCATGATCTTGGTGGTCTGTTCTGACCTCAATGATTCCATGAAATTGTAGCTGGGGGAGGTTGAATATTTTGGAGGAGTGCAACCGCTATCCCCAGAGCATGTGTGGCTGGCTGGGTGTGACTTTGTGACACCTGCCATGGGAGTTTGTCTCCAGTGTTCCTTTGTGAGGGGAGGGCTCTCTGCCTTCTGCAAAAGTGTATTAGAAATATTCTTTCCCTTCCCTTCCCCTTCCCCTTCCCTTATCTCTTCTTTTTTTTTTTCCTTTTCCTTTTCCTTTTTTGTTGCTTAACTAGATGTGGAAATGTATGAGGCTGCAGAGCTGTTGGAGTGGGTCCAGGGGAGGGCCATGAAGATGCTCAAAGGACTTATTTGGTCTGGATAAGGCTACTGGGAGACCTCATTGTGACCTTCTACTACTTGAAGAGATCTCGAAAGCAGGAGGGGGACCAACTTTTTGCACATTCTGATATTGACAGAACAAGGCTTTAAGCTAAAAGAGGTGAAAATTAGTTGACATTAGGAGGAAATCCTTTCCTCAGAGGGCGGTGAGGTGCTGGCACAGCTGCCCAGAGAAGCTGTGGTGCCCCATCCCTGGAGGCACTCAAGGCCAGGTTGGATGGGGCCCTGGGCAGCCTGAGCTGGTGGGGACAGCCCTGCCCACGGCACGGGGTTGGAGTGAGGTCATCTGTAAGGAGTCTTCCAGCCCAAGCCATCCTGTGGCTCTATGATCTCTGTGCTTAACGCAAAGTGTCACTTCGTAGGGATGAGGCTTTTTCTCAGGGGGCTGTAAACTTCCATAGGGCAAACCTACGGTGAGAGTTACCTGCTCCGTGGGAGCTCTGGTTCCTGGCCAGACCGATGTTTAACCATTCTCCTCCCCATTAAAATCCCGCAGGGAGAACCGTACATCCATCTAGAGCATCTCCTCACAGCTCCAGGGGCTGACAGGCGAGGCAGCAACAGCCCCAAAACCCCCATCCAACCTGGCCCCCATCCCTCCAGGGTGAGCAGCCTCGCCGTGCTCACAGCCACGCACCGATCCCGAGCACCCTCCCGCC
>VXAB01013808.1:101028-123447 GCA_013399175.1 Odontophorus gujanensis
GTATCTTTCCCCCCCTACTGCCGCCCTCCCCCCCCCCCCCCCCTTCCCATAACTTAACCCAGTGGAGAGGCTCAGTGACTGGCATAAAGGACACAGCAGAGGAAGAAGTGGATTGAGGCCTCCTCTTTTGGCAGCAGTGGGCTTTTGGTGTGGCTTAGCTGTGTGATAAATAGCACCTAAAGTATTGGGGACTGCCAGCCTAAGACACTGCTGTTTTTTATTCTTCTTCTTTACTGAGTGTCTCAGCACAAGAATTTGCAGGGCTAGTTTCTGAACAACAGGGAAATAACCCCAACCAAAAATAAGTATAATGTTTCAGCTGGGTGAGTTTGTTCTTCAGGTATTCTCAGTTCATTCACTTGATACGAAACAATGCAGTGTGAAGATTCGTCAGCCCCCTACCTCCAACACTCTCAAGTATTCTCTCAAGTAATGAATGGAAATGAATGGAAATCTTCTAGTGGTTTTTACAACAAAATGTGTTGGAACGTTTTTCTTGTGCGCTCTGTGTTTATTAGCTCTACAGAGTGCCTTTGGAAATGTTCATCTCAACTGATGACCATGCTCAGTGTAAAAGCAGCTTCTTAAGTGCAGGAATCACATTGTACTTCATCACTTCCTGTCATTTCATCAGATTCTTTGTTCTGCGTGTTAAAGCATTTTAGGTGTGATGGAATAATATCCCACTTCTTCCTTCTTAAGATTGATACTCAACATTTAGGAAAGTGCTTATGCTACAAATGTGGAACAGGATATTAATCTATACTAATATAATCATCATTAGAGCAGACCATGTAAATCTATCCACCCTATGGACTTGTGAGCAGAGTGTAAAGGAAGCTACAAGAGAATGCATTTTATACCCTTTGCCTTAGGCTAGAGTTTGTGTCACATGAACATTTTTGCAAAAGGGAATTTTTGTATATAAACACAGCTAAAGCATTTTTGGTACTTGACAGTGAAACAGAGCAATTCTTCATCGTTAAGATACCAAGATGTTGTAATTAGCTGACTTTGATATTGTAAACTACTGATAGTTGAATTGACCACATCTAGGTATTATTTATGGCCTAAGTTAATTAGTTAGCTTAGAGGGCTCTCTGGTTTTGCTGGTGTCTGTCAGCTTGTTCATTTATTTCCTGCCTGTACTTGTTTGTTAATGTAGTTTGTTTTAAGTTTTTGTTATTACTGCTTGCTGGGAGAAGTATCCCATTTTCAATTGTCAGTCTATCTTTTGGAATTAAGTGAATAATTGCAATTTTATTTATAGCTGCTGTCAGCAACTGAGGAAGGTAATGTAGATGTGCTTTTTAAGGATATCTCTGATCTCAGGAAATACTCTTTGATACAGAACTGAGCAGGAATGTTTATCATCATTCATCCAGTCAGTTTTTTTTTTTTTCTGAAGTGAAGCACTTGAGCATTTAGTTGGGGCTTATTTTGCACAGATATTTATTTTTTAAACAAATAATGGTTTAAGCATAGAAGTAGGTGGGTTGGCTGCTTACCTTTTTATTGTAAAAACATCTCAGGCCCATAACATAGTTTTTTGCCTTCCAGGCTTCCCTCAAGTCTAAACGTAGTGGTGAATGCTACTGAGACATTCAGGAAACTGAAGAGAAGCTTTTAGGTTTGGCATACCTCTGTATGTGCTTTGTGATCATATGTCATTGCTTGGATTTCTGTAGGAAACTGTCCTAGTTTCAGCTGGAAAGCTCATGTTTCTTCTGTGCGCTGGGCTGGAAGAGCTGCACACATGCTCAGCTGCTGTGTTATTGAAGCAGAGGGATGACATGACTTGGTTTATACATTAAGCTCTTGACAGCTGTTTTGTTTCAACTTTTCCGTTCTCCCTTTCTTGTTGTCTTTGTTGTCCCACTTGTCTGGGGGCTTACAGTCTGTCTTTCCTTCAGCATTTCCTTCTTTACTGTGAGCATGTCAAACAATGGATTTCTTGGAGATATGGTTGATGCTCCATGCGTGTCTGTGTACAAGAGACTGTTAGACAATGCCCCTGGTACTGTTTGAACTTCAGTTAGCCCTGATGTGGTCAGGCGGATGGTCGTGGTCTTGGTAGGTCCCTTCAACTGATCTATTCTTAGTTGTGCCCATTCATCCCCTTACAGGGAAGAAGGGAGTGATGAGCTCAAAAACTGATAGGAAGTGGAGGGAGAAGGGCAGTTGTGTAGCTGAGAGCAATCTGGGGAGGTGTGAGGTTTGTGAAGGCCACCTTCTGTAGTACTTTCCTTCCACTGCTTTTAGCTCAGTCTCCTGGGTTGCAGCTGATGTTAGTCATGGAGCTTCCCTTGTATAGTCAACAAAAGAAGCACCTCCCATGAGTTGCACGGGATACATGTCCCTCTAAGGTGTAGCTGGAGAGGGAGACAGCGCAGATATCTGAAAACCTGTTCCTTAAAATGAGGTGAAATGCGCTTTTGGCTTTCTTGCTCTTTTGTACCATGCCCCCCTAGTTCTGGGTCTAGCTCCTGTGTGCTGATGTATGAGTTGGACAATTGGTTTCTCGTAGAGGCTCCCTCTGCTGGCATTAGCATCTGACCCATTCTTTGGAGGTGGAGTCCTCTGTGAATTTGACAGGCTCAGTCTTTTTTGTGCATGTGTGTAGACCAGTTTAAAGAAAAATAAAGTGAAGTCGGAGGGCCTTAAGCTGATCAACATTAGGTGTTTTTGTTTCTTGGGGACAGTTTCTGGTACATTTTAGAAATAAAATGACAGGATAGAGAGCCTTTAAAAGCTGCTGCAAAGCAAGGATAGCTGAAGTGTTTCAAAGTTCTACAAGCTGAGTCCTGGCAAGCATTGCTTTCTTGGTCTCATTTCTGGTAATGATGGGGTTGGGACCTTCTATACAAAGTTCTGTTAATAAGGTAAGGCAGGAGGCAAATGCACTACATGAAAAATCTTGTGAATGTTTGAACTTTAAGAAAGCGTAATAGAAAATAAATCTAATACTGAAAAGTGTTAGCATCACTGGGGCTGCTGGCCTTGACACTTCACTTGTGTATTCATGGCAGGATTTTATACCCTTACGTGGTGCGCATGACTCGAAGGTGAAACTTCTTTTGTGTAGAGGCTATGTAAGCTGGCATTAAGTCTGGCTTATATCGAGAGAATCTGTGCTTCTGCAGCACAGAACTGGCCCCGATCAGCCATGTGTATTTGTTGAAGTGTACAAAGTATGTGGTGCAGCAGAGGAACCGATGCCTGCTGGTTGTGGAAAGGTGCTGATTTGCAGTGAGCCCTGTCAGACATCTGGTAGTGTGCTGGTACCGCAGTGCTCAGCATTTCAAATAGGGTCTTTTGTTCTTGTTTCACTACAGAGAGTACTGGAGCCAGACCGAATTTCACCTAATTGCCGTCAGTAATTGCCCTGAAGTCTGGGTTTGTTCTTGATAGTAGTTAATGCAGGTCTCATCAGGGAGCGGCCTTGCTGCTAGCTGAATTCTGGTACTTTCACTAGATAAAACTACGCAAGTGGAATAATTGTACCTTTGCGGCACTGTCTACCATCAGGTGTCTGAGGTGATGCTTGAGTTGTGGTACACCGAGGTTTGTTAGAAATAATCTTGATTTAATGTTTTTTTTTCCATCTTTATGCAGCTCTCAGCTGCTGTAGAATGGAAGGCTTTGCAGTCCTGAAGAGGAAGCTTCAGGTGCTCTTCCTGCATGTTTATGGAGGATGTGAAATCCCCCTCATAACATGAAACTCCTCTCCTTTGTTTTCCTGGCTTTTGAAAACAGTCTCTCCGAGGGGATTTTTGCAAGCAGATGCAACCTGCCTTTGGAGCTGATGAGCAGGCTGTTTTGAATGTTGAAGTACTTTCTGCTCAAGCAACTTGCAGAGAGTGCAGCTGCTCACCCACTTTCTGAATTGGTAAAGTTTGTGGCTGAGTTCTTTGACTAACAAGCATCAGGATAGCACTGGGAAGGAGGCACCCTTGCATTGAAAGGTACAAAGGTGTCATGTAGGACTTAATGGATCAAATTGCTCAGAAAATAATAGGTGGCTGACTGTAATTAGGGTGATGAGATGTCACAAAGTTGAGCTTCTGTTGCTTTGGGACCATCCAGGCATCACATCACAGCTACAGCTTCCTTTGAAGCACACTGTAGTAACTCAGTTTCGAAAGGTAGTAATTCAATTTTAAAAGGAAGGTATCGGTTGTAGTTTGAATGTATGTGACTGGAAGAAACTGCTTTCACAGCTGCTAGAAGATATAATGAAAGCTATTGCTGCACGCTTTAAGAGAGATCTTCGTAGCTGGATTTATTGTTTGGGCACTCTGAAACTAATCACACTCCAAAGCAGTAAATGAGAAGAGTACGTACTGTATGTGTATTATTTTATCAGATGTGCAGTATTGTACAACATGCCAATGTTGTACAAAATAAGGCAGGCTCTTCTGAAAGTCTTGCAAAGGCTGGTGTTAAAGCCTAGGTAGCTTGGCTGACTTAGACAAAGTAAGCATTTCCAGTCTGTTCTTCAACTGAGAGAAAAGTGCTTTTTCATAACGGTAGGTCAGATTTGTCTAAATAGTGTATACTTTCAAACAGGCATTGTCACTTCTAGGAGGATAAAAACAGTGTATTCATGTGGAATTGTTCACTAGGAGCTGAGATGTGTTAGAGAACTCAGTGTTGTCCTAGCTTGTTTAGCCATGCATTCTGTTTCTTGCAGTGTATGTGATAAGATTTCTTACCTTTGAGAGAACTGAAATGTATTCCTCTGAATATGAGTCAACTTCTTCTTGTTGTCTTCTAGGCATAACATGTCTGAGAAGACTTCTTTTTGAGATAATGTTGCTGGAGTCTGTTAAAGGTGTGGTTCCAACAAAGCAGAGTTGCTTGTTTTCTAATGTTTCTGGAACACGATGTTGGAAAGATCTGCTTAGTTCTTCCACCTGGAACTGCACATTTTTCTCAGCTGCACTATTGTATTGCTTCATTTCTTCCTGCTTGCAGTATCTCGTGTCACTTCTCATTCATTTGAGAGGAAACAGTGGGACTTGGGAGAGTTGTCAGTTTGCAAACATTTGTTGCTTTTGATTGGGAAAGAGGAAGATATACAGTGGCTGTTGAAGTGAGATTTGGATTTAAACACAGCTGAATAAGATACTCCCTGGAAAGTGAACATCACTGTTCCAGGTACGTGCAACGAACCCTGCATGTAGAAACTTTGTGCTTCTGAATACTTATAGCTTTTTAGTTACTGAATATAGCAAGGATTCAAAGTCATGCTGTCATTGTACGTCTGTGTCATCACAGAATGTGTCTGTGTCACGCTGCCCTGTGTTGTTACAGTCTGAATCGGGCTTAAAAATTTCTGTGAGTAAAAGCTGTTCCCTACTCCAGGAGCAACCCTACAGTGCCTCAGCTTTGTGCTTTCATCCTGCTTTCCCTGTTTGCCTACTTATAGGGAACAGAGAAGTATTTACTGTTGTGTTTGGGCAGCTTGAGGCAGTATCTGCATCAGGCTTTAAACACAGTGTAAGTTGCAGTTCTGGTAACATCTTTATGTAACGGGCTGTATTTTTGGGTGCACTTAGACAGAAAAACTTTTGTCCCTTCTGTAGTTAAGCTAGATGTTAATAACTGATACCACCCTTGCCTTAAGAAACAAGGAACTCATGTGAGTGAATGTCACCTTGGGTGGTGCTTGATGTGATGCGTGCTTCTGCCATGTGCAGAGCATCTTGCTCATACTTGTGTTGAACTCCTGTGAGGCTGGATTCTGTTTACAGTACAGCATGACTCCCTGGAGGTCCCTGGGACCTTCTGTGATCCCAAAGCAAAGGTGGGGAGGTCTTAGGGCTGATTGGTGTCTGCCACATTGGTGTCCTCAGTGGGAGTTGCCCATGATTTTTGGCCACATTACAATGGAGATCGCAGCCTAAATAAGAGTTATGAGATCTCTTATTTTGTCTGGTTTTGATCCGTGCTAAATGACAGAGCATTACAACCATTTATGGCTTTACAGAGACTTCTGATGTAATGTTTCTGAGAATGCTGTTGCTTCTTACAGTTCAATCAGTATTTCTTCTTAAAGCACTGTATGAATGACAGCTTCAGTTTTAAGTACTTCCCCGTGGGTGTTTCAGTTGGTCTAGCAGCCGCATCCTTAACTCACCGTACTTCACACTGATGTTTCAGTGACAGTGACAAGCTGCCAGCAGAAGTCTCGCTTGTACCAACTGCTTCATCTCAGTGCTGTCAGCTGTGCAGACTGAGATTCTGTGGTATTTAAACAGCAATGATTAAACGGGGGGAAAACAAAACACCCAAAATGTGTTAATATACCACAGGACACTTTCTAATAGCAAGCTATTATCACCGGTGTTCTCTACCATAGTCTCACCGTATTAGCACAGAGATATGTGGAGTTGTTTCTTCTTACCTGTCTCCTTATTACTTAAATCTAGACATAATTATCAGTTATTTGTTATGGTGTGGTCTTCTCCATGCCTGTGTTCAAATGATGCATTGAGTCATATGGGCATTACTGCATTTGCCTCTATTAATGGTGAGCATTTGCTGACTGTGTGCTGCCCCTCCAAAGGGCCATCCCAGCAGTCTGTCATCAGACACAGCCGTGCCTCCTCCCCTGTGATGGTTTGACAGTGCAATGCAGAGCCAGTTGTTTGAGCTGGTGTTGAAAATGTGGAGGCACGTAGGGTCTGGGTGCCCTGAGTCAGGGTCACACCTTTGTGTGGCAGGGGGTGGTTGCACTGGGCTCGGGAAAACATATCCCCAGATTCCTGGCAGGTAACTTCTGTTGGTCATGATGCTGTTTCTTCCAGTATGACTACTCGATCACTTTCCTCTGCTTTGAAATCCCATGGTAGTCACCAAGCTAGGTCTTATATGTGGTTCTGAGAACTTGGGAAGGTGAGGCTGTTAGTTGTTTCAGCCGAGTTTTACAGAGATGTTTCTGTAGTGACTAAGCATAAAAACTTTTTTTTTTTTTTCATGATTTGACTTTGGACATGAAAAACAGAGGATTACTTTACTGTCTGCTAACATAAGGATGAGTGTAAAAGTTCAGATAAGAGGTTGGTTTAGCTTATTATCCTGTGACATAATTGTAACAGGTTCCTGCGTGAAGAAGCATAAAAATGATGGAAATAGTGTGACCCCTTTTTTTTTTTTAAATCTGTCCAGCTCCTTGCAGTCCATAGCTAAGGAATTTCTTGAAGAGACGGAGATGATGCATGTGTCAGTGTTTTTAACATCTTGATGGACTTCTATAGCTTTTTTTAAACCCTGAAGCTATTTTGGGCTTTTTTTTTTTTTTACCTCAACATCCCTTGGCAATGACTTCCATGGTTTAATTATGCATTTTATAAAAACTTCCTTTTGTTTGTTCAGCTGCTGCTGCTGATGGCAACAAGCACTCTTGTGCTTACGTTATGGGTGACCTTCTCCATGCTGTGTGAGACTTCATGTGGCACAGTAACAAACCTTGCTGCATCTCTGTGTCCTGTTGTCGTATGATGATGGACCAGAATTGTTTTTAAATTGTGGAGGTAGTATGGAAATAACAAAAGCCATTAATCCCTCCTCTGTTGTCTGGAGTTATTAACTGTCCTCTTGTATTTGTCAATGGGAATAGCTAATGTAGAACCTTTATTTTATTTTATTTTTTTTTAAATAATGGAAACTCCTCTACCCTCATTTTAGTGGGGTCTTACTTTTGTTAGCATTGGATTTCACTTGCCAGTGTAACATTTGGTCACCTGTAAGGTCCTATGGTAGCTACTTGTTAACGATTACAAGCTGTGTTTAACTTGAATGATTATATATCCTCAGCAGTGTTCACTTTTTAGGTCTGTTGTGAAATGATGTGTGCAGTGCACTGAGTACTGTGTGTCCTAAATCGGACCCTTCTGCATCACTCCTTAGATGATCTCTTCATAGTGAAAGCCAATTGTTTGTGAATAGCTGTTTTTTCTTCTTGAGTATTTCTGAGTCTTCACAAGGAGTATTATTTTTATCTTAATGATATTTGTTTGAAAACAAAACCAGCCCTTGTTGTGGAGCTTTTTCAAAGGTTGTTCAGAATATGGTATGTTAATGGAACTGACCTGTGCTTACTGATCATTGTTTTAAGGGATGGTGATGTCTTTTTGGAAGATAACGGTGCTACTGTAGAAAGAAGTTAATTCTTCTCTGTTTACACATTTATACCAACTCCTTCAATTCTGTTCTTTTTCAGCATCTAGAGGGGGCTTGAAGGAGGAAGGGGACAGACACTTCAACAGGGTCTGTTGTGATAGGACAAGGGGAAATGGTTTCAAACTAAAAGAGAGGGTGTTTAGATTGGGTGTAAGGAAGGAGTTTTTTGTGATAAGGGTGGTCATCAAGCACTGAAACAGATTGCCTGGGAAATGGTGGATGCCTTGTTCTTGGAGATACTCAAGGTGAGTCTGGATGGGGCTCCGAGAACCGTGATGGAGCTGTAGGTGTCCCTGTTCATTGTAGGGAGGGTTGGACTCAGATGGCCTGTAAAGGTTCCTTCCAACTCACCTGATTCTATCAGTGACTGTATGCTCTTTGTCAGAGCTTTTGTCAGTTTCTCAGGCCTAGGTATTTGCTTTATTGATCTGTACTTCTGACTCCTTCCCTCCCCATTTCTCCTGGATCTCTAAAAGCCTGGCTGTGTTTGCTGCTTTTGTGGCTGTGTCAAATACAATATTATGTGCTACCCTTAACATTTCAATTTGGTGTCAGGCTTCTCTTAGAACTGGCAGGTATCGTTTTGGGCTGGTAAGTCACAGAGATAAGTCTTGCTGACTCTTCTGTGAATTCTGGCATGGAGATGATCAGATTTGTAGCAATTCCTGGGAGAAATGTATTTAAAGGAGGCAGTCTGCCACTTGAAGACTTAACACAAAAGAAAAAGTAAGGGTTGGAATCTATGTGAGCTGCCAGTAAGTGTGAGATGAGCTGAGTATCTGAGATGTGTAGGGCCTCGATCATGGGTGGCACAGACAGTGGGAAGTGTTGTTTCCTGTTTCACCTCATACAGGTGGCTCAGGGCCCAGGCAGTGTTGGTGAGGTGGGGTGTGGGTAAGTGGGTGGCTAGATTTAGGACCTTGCTTTGTGAAGGTCTGAATGCAAGAGGCTGTGTTACTGGGAGAAAATGAGTACTGGAGTTCATACTGCTGAGACTGTTTGCTCACAGTAATGCCTTCAGTCCTCCCTGCTAGCTGGGATACCCAAGCCTGATCAGTCAGAACTGTACAACTCCTGAAACAGCATGTTTCTTGGAAAAGTTCTCTTTGTTTCCTTCAGCTTTCATCCCCAGGCGTTACTATGAATAAGCACAATTGTCGTGGATTGTTTTTGCTGTTATTTGCAATCTGCCAGAGGCAGTCTTTTATGGATTTTTGGAAGTACATGTTAAAAAATTCCAAATTCCAAAGGCTGTTAAGTGTGAATTTTATGGAGAAATCTGTTGCCCAGTATCTGCATGATGTTGGATAATTGGACTAGAGGACTGTGTAGTTAAGTTTTTTCTGTTGGAAAATACCTGACCTGTGAGCTTCCTGGTGCCTGAAGTGAGTCGTCTTTCTTTGACAGTCAAAATGTGTAAATGTTTACCTCCCACATATTAGCTTGGGTACTAATCTGGTCCTATTTTGGGCAGGTTTAACTCATGAAACTTGCAGCAAGCTTCCTACTTCGTGCTGGATGCATTTTGTTTTTTGCCACATCAGCTTTTAGAATGAGATTGTTGTGAGAATATGACGAATCCCACGTTAAATGAGAGTGAGACTGTGGGAGATGAGAGTAAGGGAGATTCCCCGTTTCAAGCTGTTCCCTGACCTGTGGGCTTCTGAACCTCAGCCAGAAGGGTTTACTTGGAACTGTGCTGTGTTGCGTGCCCCTAGGTATCTGCTTCACCCCTGGCAGGGATGATTGATCTTCCTGGCTGCTGGATGGCCTCGAGGTGCAGTCTGTTGCAGTTAATAGGCTTTGGTTTTTGATGTTCTTTGCATGAAGATGCTGGGCCCTCTAGCTGCCCAGCTGCTGCTTAGGCAGCTAGCCCAGCTTTGCATCTGGAGTGGTGTCTGAGGCAGAGCAGAGGTGGCAGAACTTGGTTCCTGGCTCGCAAATTAAGTCCTGTGGTTCAGAAGTGATGTGTGATCCTGGATCACATTATTGCAGGTGCATGGAAGACAGGGAGTGATCAAGGCCTGGACTTTGTTAACAGGATTTGTGCTTGCTGAAATCAGAATTGCAGTCTGTGACTAGAAAAGGGCCCTCTTCAGAGGAGCTGTGGCTCAGAGCATGCACATGGCTCAGAGCAGTTAGTGGATTTTGAAATGGAAGTGTCAAAATGAGTTAACTTGGATCCAATTTAAGTTTGATTTTTTTTTTTTGGAGGGGGGAGTTGGCTCATTTCAGCTCAGTGTTGTAGACTTACTGTTTTTCTTTCATTGATTATAAATGGAGACTTCAGCAGGCCCTATGTAAATTCAGTGAACCTTTATTCTTTATTTTGGCACTTTCCATGTTATATTCAGGAAGCAATTGAGATTTCTGATAAACTCCCTCTGAGCTGAAGGATGTAACACTCCCTTGTTTTTCACTGTTCTTGAATTCCCAGGCTACCTTTCCTTTTCCTTCTCACTTTTTTTTCCCCCAAACTTGTGCATTCTTATCATGTTTAATCAAATTCTGATCCCTGCCAGAAATCTCAAAGTCAGTTCTCCTTCAGTCTGCCTGCTGTAGCTACTAGTACACGTTTAATTGTACAAGCATTTTCCTGTTTTGTCAGTTAATACCTTTATTTAAGAAACAAAACAAGTGTGTATGTGATGTGCTTCCGCATGCTGATGAGCAGAGGGCCAAATGTGGTGCTAGTGTAGGGTCAGTAGGACTGTTCATGTGGCTCGTGCCTTGTCTGTAGCTCTTCTGCCACTGATACTGAATCTATGCATCATCTGATTGCAATGTTAAGGATAGCACATGTTCCGGATGACACATGAGCACGTGGTGGTGTTTGAGCTGTGGTTAAAGCATGTGCTACTGTAGTAGAACAGCCAGCGGACTATTTTAAGAGGGCAGATGATTACCTCCTGCAGTACAAAATCTTTTGCAGTAAAATGACTTCTGTAACACCTCCCTCCCCAACCTGCTCTGTGTCTAAACACTGGTGTTGGAAGTCTGTGTTCTCACTATGCATTACAGTAGTGACTTAATCTGGAACGTAGCTCCTGTTATCTCTGTTTTGCAAGTGGAGGGCTGCATTACAGATAGAACAGGTAATGCCAAATAAACTGTTTTTCCTACTTTTTTCTTCAGATTTTTCATGATGTAAATGAAATACTTGGCTTTGTTATATCACACTCTTCCCACTCTGTACAGTATGGCTTTTGATATGGAGGTGATACTGAAGAAATCATTTGAAAATTGTTGGCAGAATATGCATCTAGACGGAGAGCATCTGAGATCAGTTGTGGCAAGCCATCCTTCCTGTGCTTTTCAGTAAGAGAATGGAAGGGTTTGCAATTTAGCTGATGCATACTTTTGTTTTAGAAAGTATATCAAATATTGAAGTATCCCTAAAGGAGACATCTCAATTCCTAATATTTGAAATCCTTAGCTTCAGGTTTCCTGATAATATAATCTCCCTTTTCATCAACACTTGGTTGATCTGGATCCTTGAAAGATAAAATTCAGTGTCAGTGTGGACTTCAGGCATTGGCAAAGGGTAACTTGCTATTGTGGAATGTTTGTGCTGAAGATCAGCCTTCAGAACCCATTCAGTGGGCTGAGTTTCTTCTGTCCTTGAGACCAATTGGGCAGTTGGCTTCTGAAGTCCAGTTGTCTTGGTTCCTGCAGTGATTGCATGTGATCCTGCTGGGGTCAGTCTTTGTTTTCATTGCTCTTGATATTTTCAGTTAGTGTGGAGTGGTGGCCCAGTGTTTGAACATGAAGAGCCATTTCTTGCATTCCTTTTCCTCTGAAGTTTTTTTTTTTTGATGTTTTTTCCTAAATTGTTTCTTTCTAACTTAACATTTCTTGTCTTTTTAAATTATTGTAATAGTAAGATACTTGAAATTCTGTGCAGCCACAATGCATGGGTTACTAAATAATACTAGATTAATTCACTTGTTTCTATCTCAAGGCAGGAAACTGTTTGCAGATTCTCTAATGGTGTCTTGAAAGTATGATGCTTACTTCTTGTCATGGGCAAGAAGGTGCACATCTGCCTGTAAGCTTTATGTAATACTTCAGGGTATGATGTATTTCCATTAAACTGTAACTCAAAGGTGTTTACGTTCTTCATCCTATTTCTTCATGGGGATGTTGAATGAAATTGGTGTGAAAATAGATACCCAACAAGGATTTGAAGTAGCAGAAGCTATAGAAAAGAGGGGTTAGCTTCCCGAAACCTATCTACTACTACGATTTTTGAAAAGGAAGAAAGCTCAGCCACTCCAGTGACATGCATCCATCCATCTAACAAGAATTGCAGAGTTGTACCAGTCAGTGTTGGTATAGGCATCTCAGGAATGTAGAAGATCAAATTCTACCATTTAATTTTTTAAATAACTAGAAGTTATTTATGAACTAGTTCAAACCCCTTGTCTCACACAAAGGCTGAAAAACACAACTGAATTGACTGGCTTGATTCTGCTGCATTGGTTTGTAAATATTCATATGAGGGGAAGAAATGGTTGTAAGTATAAGCAGCTATTCTCAGAATGAAAGGAACAGTCCTTGAGTAGATGTTAGCATTGTTCTCAGAAAAGCAGGAACTATAAATTGCCTTCTTTTGCAGCCTATTTATTTTGAGACAGTCTCCTGGTAGTTCTGTGTGGTTTATTGTTTGCTTTGTCTGTGTGCTTCTAAAATTTGGCCTGGACTTCTTAGCTATGGCACTCTATCCAGTTCCATTTACAGCTTTGGCTTCTGGTTGTCTCACATCCTTCCATGCTGCATTAGTTTGTCTTCTGCAGTGTCTAAAAGAAACACTGAGATTAGGAGCCCTTTGATTTTAAAGCCGGATATTGGTGGTACGCTGCAATTTGTTTATACCAGTATCTGTGCTGATAGAGACTTCAGAAACACTGGCATTCTGCTTTTATAGGGCTAAATAATATTACTTTTCAAGAAGAAAAATTCTTTGACATTCTTGGGAAAACTTAACTGCATTCTTGTGAGGCAGTTCTGCGAGCTCACTGACATCCTCTGGTTTGAGGAAATGAATGTAACTTGGCTAACTGAGCACCTGATCTCAGGCATCAGAAATTGCTGTTATTTTGTACAGTGGTTTTTGATTGCATACATACATGCTCAAGCCCTTTGCTTGACATGAAGTACAGTTTTTACTCCTGAGTTCGTTCAAGTATTTTTAGTGTTTTTGTTGCTAGAAACTGGGAGATGGATAGAGTGGATTGGTTTTTTTTAGTTCTTGTTTATAGAAACAACTCAGGTAAAGGTTGTTTTACTGAACTCTTTCTCTTGTGGTTTTCCCCCAGTGTATATAACTATGTGGCAGTGTCAGATGTGCTGGATTGAGAGGTAATTGCTCCTGTGAAAGCAATGATGAAACTTCATAGCAGCACTATCTGTATTTCTGAGCATGTACTTTGTTGGTTTTTTTGTTAGGTTGTTTAGATAGTATTCCTCATGCGTTTTGACCTGGATATCCACAGATTTAGGAAAGAGTTTTTGTCTCTATAGATAAGAAATAAAGGTGAGCTTTACCAGGCTGAGTCTTTCTTAAGGAATGCTTCTGTCTGAGTTTCATTCCCAGCTGAGATACCTCTCTTCATAAACTCTGCATCTTGTTTGGTTGAATTCCTCTGCAATTCATTTGAAGATGCTGAATTGCTGTGTCATGCGTTAAAAACGTACAAAATTCAGATAATCTCAAACTGTATATCCCATCTTCAGAGTGGAATCTAATATTTCTGCGCAGATAATTTGCCATTTAATTTTTTCTGGGGTTCGTGAGAAATTCTGAATGCTTCCTTCTGGTAATGCCTTTGAAGGGGTGGTTTAGGTGGAAGGTTGTATGGTGTCTGAAGTGAATGCTCTGCAGAATCATTAGTGTCTCGCAGCTGGCTTTAGGACAAAACAGAGATGGAAAGCTTTAGTACATCATCAGGAACTCTAAACAAAATTTGTTTTTTTAACCTTTATCCTTTTCAGATTTGTGTATTCAGATGTACATGCACATCTGTACACACAGGTGTGCATGCTGCAAACTTCTACATGCGCTTACTGCATGTTGTGCCTGCTTCTGGAGATAAGTGTTAGGTTTTGAAAATATTATTCATTGTAGAGTTTTGAGGAATACGTTTATATGAGCAATAAATTTTATTCCGGATCTGAATCTTCATATGTTCTTTACCACTGAGTTTTAATTTCCCTCGTGAGCTGTTGCAAATAGCCCAGAAACCCCACACTGCGGATCTGTTCTCCCAGTTATTTGTCTTGCTCTTAATTTGTCCAACAACTTGATTTATTTAGCTTTCCCTTGTGCTGTGTGTTACAGTTTGGGTAACTGCGCATCGTACGGATTGCCAGTGTTGTAATCTTCTTGCCTTCTCCCCCTCCCCTCCCTCTCTGTTGTCATAGCTCCCTGCTTTCCTTATCTCCCCTTTTACTGCCGCAGCTTTCAGATGATAATTCCCTTTTCCCAACCAGCTGCTGCTTAACAGCTGAGTGAGACTGAGCTCCCTCACTGCTGATCCACCGTTGGAATGAACAAAGGCATTGGTGCGTTGCCCGCAGGCTTACCTAAGCTGTCGGGATGGTGAGGGTTAATGACAGGGAGGTGGAACACAGTGGTGGCTTTAGCCGGCCCCTTGACAGCTGCTGTCGGCAGGAACACGTCAGTAGTGGTGGAACTATAAGGGTTGTTGGAGGTTCTTAGTGATTGTGAAGGTCACTGTTTCCTCAAGGAGAGGTATTTTTTTTCTTTTTCCCTGCTTTTTTTTCCCCTCCATGCTCCCGTGGCCAAAAACACTGCGGTCTGTCTGCCAGGAGCAGGTGGGATGACGCATTGCATGTGGTCATGCTGCTTGCTGCCAAACCCCACAGGTGATGCAGAGACCCTGCTCATTTCCTTCCATTTCCTCCGGGGGAGCAAGCCAATGTTCTTTTAATCTTTGGCACGGAGGGCCCTAGGCCACCGAGCTGAGCTAGGAAGTGTCCTGCTGGTTTGGAACACACAGCCTGGGGGTCACAGCTTGTTGTGGGGGTAGGTTAGCAGTGGCAGCCCTGTCTGTGATTCACAGATAGCAGGGCTGTCCATAAGTCAGCTGCTGTTGCTTGCAGTGTTGGGCTTTAAAGAAAGCTTTAATCTATCTTTGTCAAATGCTTCAAATGTTAATATCTGCTGAGAACACTGTACGTGTAAGTTCGAAGCACTGGTCTATCAAGGAAGTATATATTTAAAAAACCCTTTTATCTTAACCAGCACATGAACTTATCTTACTGTGAGATACAGCTTTGCTGATGCCACGATAATTTAAGTTAAGACTGATAGAAAACTTACTTGAAGAAAAAATGTGTGCCTAGAAGTTTGTCCAGCTGCTCTCAGTTTTTCCTGTCTCACAGAATTGCAGGGGCTGGGAGGGACCTCAGGAAGTCACTGAGTACAACTCCCCTGCTGAAGCAGGTACCTCACAGTAGGTCGCACAGGTAGATGTACAAATGGGGCCTGAGTACCCCGATAGATGGACACTCCACAACCTCTATGGACAACCTTTTTCCAGCGCTTTATCACCCTTACCGTAATGAATTTCTTCTGCATGTTTGTATGGAATTTCCTACGTTCAAGTTCTAGGCCATTGCTCCTTGTCCTGTTGCTATGCACCACTGAGAAGAGCCTGGCCTCATCCATTTGTCTCCAACCTCCCTTTAGGTATTTATAAACTTTTATCAGATCTTCTCTCCAAGCTGAATGGACCCATGTTACCCAGCCTTTGCTTATACAGGAGAGGCTCCAGGCTCTTAATCATCCATGTGGTCTTCCTTTGGACTCCTCCTAAGAGATCCTTGTCTTGTTTGAGCTGGGAATCCCAGAACTGGACACAGTATTCTAAGTGTGTCCTCACCAGAGCTGAGTAGAGGGTGAGGATCACCTCCCTTGACCTCTTGACCACACGTATTTTTAATACACCCCAAGATGCTATTGACCTTCTTGGCCACCAGGGCACAGTGCTGGCTCATGGCCAACCTGTTGTCCACCAGAACACCCAGATCCATCTCTGCACGGCTCCTTTCCAGTAGATCATCCCCCTAACCTGTTCTGATGGATGTGGTTGTTCCTCCCTGTGTGCAAGACTCTACATCTGCTCTTGTTAAACCTCACCCGGCTTCTTCCTGCCCAGCTCCCCATTCTGTCCAGGTCTTGTTGAATGGTACCACAACCTTCAGTTGTCAGTCCATCCTCCCAGCTTTGTATTATCAGCAGGCCTTGAAAGTGACTAATTTGAAGACAAGTTGTTGCTGCGCATTTTTGGTAATGCTTAGTTTACTCTCACCAGGTACTCCTGACCTTATTTTCTTTATTTTTTTCTTTTAGTTATTCTGCTGTCTGTTTGACTTCACTGGGTACTGCTTCTCAGGGAGGTGAGGGTTGAGCATTGCTGTGTTGTTTTTATTTCATTAATATTAGGTTGTAAACACCTCTTAGGCAGCGATCTGCACCCACAGAGGGTTGACAGCTCTCAAGTGGTTTGGAATGATCTGAGTGTATTACTGTGGCTGTTTTTCATGTGTTGGAGTTTAAGCAGATGGGTGCGGAAGTCAGTTGTGCTGTGAAATGAGAGTATGGATTTGGTAGTTGAAAACCATTACACAGATGAAATGGATCTCTGAGGCATTTAGCTTGATGTTTAGGAAACATAACTAACGAGAAAATCAATACAACTCCTATGAAATGAATTTAAGAACTGCCTAATTAATAGCTGCTAATACAATTATTAATGAAGAATTACCATCTAATGTACATCTTTCTATAGGGTAATTGCTGCACTGATAGCTGCTCATGTTTAACATTTCATCAGTCGCTCAGGAGAGGCCATAATATAATAGGTGGTGAAGTTTGCCTCCCATTGTAATTTTGGCGGCAGGAGTCTGCTGGCTGTGACCAAAAGGGCTGCTGTGCTCCTGGGGTTGTGTGCAGTGCTGTGGGTAATGCAAGGCAGTTTGGTCAAGTCTGCTTTGGAATATAGCACGTGTCCAGAAGATTGATAGGTGAGATGTTGAAACATCATGTGAGAATGATGTTATTGGCCTGTCTCCCTGTTCTGAGCAAGAGGTGTGAGGGGAATCAGTCCGATTGCCTTCTAGAGTTAATTGATTCCCAGTTAACTGTTTATAAGCTGTAAAGAGTTTTATGACATAGTCCTGCTCTACCTTAGCAGAGCATAGCTATTAAATAAATACTTCAAAGGCTTATTGATGTTGTCCATTTTGTGGAATTTGAAAACCAAGGGCTGGTATTTATTTTATTGAAATATTTGTTGAAAGGATTTGGCTTATCTGTGTCCTCACACAATGTGACTTATGCAGTTCTACAGTCGCATCCTGACTAATGTTTTCCCTAAGTGGCATGGGGGAAGGTAGGAGGTGGATGAATGGGAGGGTAAAACTTCCTTGCAGGTGGTGTGTCTGCAGAGTTCAAACTTGTTTGCCTGTACAGCAGGGATGTGCTGGAAGTGTTTTTCCATGTGGGCTTGCTTAGTGCCTATGGTATGCCTGTCACATAATGTTTGGAAGACAATGGCAGTATTTTCAAGCTAACTATTCTGTTTGCTTATTTAGGTATTAAGAGGTATGGCAAGGATGTGCAAGTCTGAATTTATGCTGTGTTTTCCAAGTTTGAAAAGTGGGTTAGACTAGTGTCGTAGGAAGTAATTTAATGTGCAGACTCCATTTTGGTAATGGTGTGCAATATGAAAATAACTGAGCTTATTACTCACGTCTCAAAATTCGGCCCTGGTTCTGACAGTTACTGAAGCACTGTGTGGATGTGCTTGTTATGTGGCTGTGCTGAAGGGAGAAGCTGCTGAGGGACTCTCAGATCCAGATGGGATGTTTCAAAGGGTCAGCTCTTACGTCTGCATGTAGATAGCAGGATGGAGATGGCCATCCATCACACACCCAACTTATTGTGAAAACCTGAATTAACCCTTTCCTCTAGAAATTCCACGAATATCCTCGTGGAACATCTTGAGATAATTGAGATAAACATGTCGATGTGCAAATAATAAGGTAGCTTTGCAATGTTAGAGCGCTTGCATTTTTTTTAATCCCTCTTTATGTGTCTGGATGAGTTCATTCTTAAACATTTGTTATGTCAGTATAAAACTCGACGTGAGGATGTTGTGGCCCTTTCATTAATAAATGAATGGACCTGCTGGCTGTGACAGTGCCGAGGCTTCCTGTTGGAATGGCTCTATATAAAACCACAAGGAAGCAAACATTTCTTATCCTCTCATTGTGCTGCTTCCTGTGAGGCAGATTGGATGCACACCCTGGATACAGGCATTTTTTATGGCCCCGAATGCTTTGGAAGGCCCAATCAGCTCCTCCTGGGTCCCTCGTAGTCCCAACACAACAGGAAACGGGGCACACTGCATCCTGCTGTGCTCCAGTTAGCTGGCCTGGTAGAGCCCTGGCTGAAACCAAGCTCAGAATGAAGGTGAGCCGAAAATGTAGTTGTGATTATTGTTATTTCTTAGATTTCTGTAAGTTTAAGCTATAGTTCAAAACATTTTTCTTAAACGTATCTTTTTAATAATTCTGATCAGGAGATGTTGGCAGCAGATGATCCTCCGGTTTGTTGGTCTGTGATGTGGTTACTTTTAGAGGGTTCCACGGAAGCTTTCATGGTTCCATTTCAGCCTGCCTCTCTGTGCCCCATTCTCTCTCCTGGGGCAGTGACCTGCCCTCTCTGCCTTATAGGCTGCTGGAGGGTGGCTGTGGGCCCTCAGATCTGCTGGTGGGACGCGGCTGTTATCAGGAAAACAACCAAGTTCTTGCTGACTTTTTTAGATAACGATTGGGACGCTGCAGGAAACCCTATCTTTTTGTGTCTTAAATTAGTTGGGACAACAGTAATAGCTGCCTTTGGCTGTCCTCTTTCTAATCTTACACAAGGGAATACTGTTACTCCTTTGAATCTATGCAGAATCAATTGGGAGAGCTGTTTTCATGAGATTTTGGATGAGTGTTTCCATTACCTCAGGCAAATATTATGAATTTTTTCTTTTTCTCCCCCTGAAAATCCAGATGTTTAATGTCATCACTGAGTGCTTGAAAGCTACTAGTGTGTTTTCTACAAGATAGTTTGAGGTTTGAATCTACTTCCCACAGTTAAAAAATAAAATCATCCTCAGCTTTCATCCTTCCCTTCCCAAAACTCAATTGGATTATATAACTTATCCAGCCATATAGAATTCATTGATTTTAAGAAACACTGTTTTCATTTGTGTATTGTAGAATAAAGGGGTGTGCATGCTACTGTAATATTTTAAAAGTACTCTATGAACGATCGGATCCAGGGCTTGTGAGCTATTACAGAAAAAGTGTGCTGAGAGTAATGCAGCACTCTTTGGCCAGAGTGACACTTGATATCTTGAGCTTATGTGTCAAAAAGAAAGGAAGAAGACAAGTTCATCCGTTCCTAAATTTTATTTCTATTAAAAATGAGCTTCTTAACAAAGGGGAAGGGAACTCCGCAGTTTGCCATATCCGTGGCAGCCACCTGAAAGCTGATCACCTTGAACAGGAAATAACTCCTCCGATTATGGTTTGCATAAGGATAGAAATGCTTTGTTTAAATGTTTCTGTGGCTTATTGTATGTTCTTTTGTTTTTAGACTTTCGATGCAAATGATCTGTACCAGGGTCAGAACTTCAGCAAAGTTCTCAGCTCTCTGGTTGCTTTAAACAAGGTGACTGCAGGTAAGTGCTACCTACTCTTTCGGTGTTCTCTTGTGTTCAGCTTGCATCAATGTATATTTATGCCTGTTGCTATACATAGTATAAAATAAGCATCTGCAGCCTTTTAGTGTTTTTTGTTGTAGTTGTTGTTGCACCTTTCCCAGTGGCCCTGCGGATTCTATAGTTTCTTCTTTTGCAGCAGGAAGTTTTACAGTGAATCTGAGACAGACTTTTAGCTAACAATAGTTCTTAAAAATCAAGGAGCTTTGTTTGATAGTGTTATGAGTATCTTGCCTCACTTACAGTAATTCTCTGGTCAGAACAGTTATTTTTTGTTTATTTTTCTTACATCAGCAAGCACCTGTTAGGTGTGGCTTATGCAAACAAATTGTTAGGATGGTGGATGGGCACAGGGTAATACCATTCACTTCTTTTGAAACTGCTTATACCACTGCTTCTCATCTTAACTTTGAGTGGCAGTGTTGAGTGCTTCCAGTACATCTTTAAAGCTGCCACTGCACACTGACTGTAGCAGTCTTCAGGGGAGAGAGGAAAGCGTCTGATCCAAACATCATTAGAGTAATATCCATATCAAAAAGTCGCTATTGCAGCTGGCCTTAGCAGGACCCTGTCTGATTCATTGCATGAAAGGGGGAAGTTGGCAGTGTTGATATGGAAACCAGAAATCAAAACCACATGCAAACTGCATTGCTGCTTCATTCATAGAAGCAAACAGGACTGCGTGAATGTTCTTGACTAACTCTTCCTCTTAACAATGTTCTTGATGACCCTGCAAGGCCTTTTGAACTCTTAAGTATCTCTAGTCTAGGATTGGAAGATGTCTTCTAGATCTGGGTTTGCATAAATTTCAGTTATACACAGATTATTGAGGTAGATCTTTCCATGACTGAAGGATTGTGAGTTGTGAGCTGAAGCTTGATTGATGAAAGGCTATGAACACTCCATTGGATTCTTTAACTTTGGGAGGGATGGGTTCAAGGGACCAGTTTAGATTCTGTAGGTGGATAAGAGAAGAGGAACTGGTACAGGTGAGCTGAGGAAACTGAGAAGTGGAAATCTTTGGCCAGTTGGAAATGTGAAGATTCTGAGAAAACTATGATTAAATATTTATCTAACATACAAACTTTGTTTCTAGAGAAAGTTCTTGAATTCTTCTTTTAATTAATTAATTTATTTATTTACTATTCTGGACAGTAATCCTTTTGGAAGCATGGAATTAACAATGAAGTTAAGACTTTCAAATGAAGTCCATGATCTTGTCCTGCATTTCTCCAAGCAGTTTATGAAAACAGAGATGAATATTCTTTCTGTAATGGACTATAATCACCACTGTTTGTATTAATACAGTGCCCTTCAAATGCTTCTAAGAAAGCAACTTCAAAGGGAGAAGTTTTTATGATGTCAGTGTGTAACGATACTGTCCGTACAAAATACACAAATTAAAATGAATAGTTTTAGTGTTGCACCATTTGACTAGTAAGTTTATATACTTTTTAAAGGATAATGACTGATTTGAAAAGATATACCTGAAGGTGTTTCCCTGATAACTGCAGGCATAGAGCATCTTCTGCCAGCATTTTAATCCTGTGCTCATTGCCCGTCTCACCCTTGTCCTTCTCCTGCATTTCAGCTGCTGTTAGATGCTGTGCTGAAGTTGAAAGGGTTTGTCTTTGAGATTAATAGAGCTGTCCCTTTGGATTTGATGTGAAACAGCAGATGTACATTTGTTCACCTAACTGTGTGGGAATGGAACCTGCTCATGTCACTTTTCTGTACTGAAAATAACTAGGATTGCGTAATCAGTTTGCTTTAGTCTGAAAGCAACCAAATGGGAGAACTTGGTTGTCTGCCTACCTCTAATGTAGGTCAAATGTTGGAGACACAGCAGACTGCTAGGAGAGGTTAACAGGCGTAAAAATTAGGAGAGAAGGTAGAGTGGGAGACTCACAGCCTAGTGGTGTTCAAGGTTGGGATACATGGCTTATAGGGCTCCTTTTGTATGGAAAACATGAGGGAAAAGAAGGACTTGTGGCATACGGGCAAAGGAAGCGATGTTTTCCTGCTTTAACATCCATATGTATGTAAAGGCCATGGAAGCATTCCTCATACAGAAGGCCTGGCTGTGAGGGCTTGGTGCCGGCTGAGAGAAAATGCAGCTAAAAGCAGCCTCATCTCCCTGTAATGCTGCATGGAGCTCCATGTGGATCTCTGTGGTGCGACCCTGGCATGGAGAAGATGCTTTCTGTGCAGTTAGTGCCCTGCCTGAGATCAGCCCCTGCCCTGCTAGTATGCAGCTCTACCCCCACCATGGGTGGACTGATTTTTGGAGGGCCAACTGACCACACCCCATTGCACTGCTGCCCACTAGGATGATAGAATGGGCCCAGCCCTGCTGCCCCTTGCTGTCAGCCCTTTAGGGATACATTTCAAATGCTGTGGGTTTTTATTTTATTTTTTTTTTTTTTTA
>VXAB01013808.1:123652-168259 GCA_013399175.1 Odontophorus gujanensis
CTAGTGGAAGAGTGGAAAAGTTGAGTGACTTTTTTTTTTTTTTTTTTTGACTGGGGAAAGGGGATGCTGGTGTTCTTTCCTTAAAGCAAGCAGCTTTCTTCCTGTTACACTACTCCCTCCTGCCCTCAAAAAGGAAGAAATAGCTGATCTCGCAAAAAGAATGGGAGAGGAGCATAGGAAGACAGTGGAAAGAATGCTTTAATTGAGGAGATGGTGGTGGTGGGGAAGAATTAAGAAACAGATGTGGCTGGCCTTACTTCATGCAGATTCTATGCATTTGAATTTCTTAGCCACTAGCTAAAATGATGTTGGTTAATTACCTTTAAAAAGACTGGTAGTGGGTAGGAATGAAGCAATGCAATCCTAACCTTCCTCTTCCTAAGCAGCTCAAATTGTTCTCCTGTATGTATGTGGCAGAAGCTGACGGTGTCTGGATTTCAGATCATACTGTTCCTTTAACTTTTTAAAACTTGAGTTATTGAGCAACTGTGGATACCTTGAGCCTGCTTTAAGCATGTGAGTTTTTCAGAAGGAGGCAGAAAGTTACAGACAGATTTCTCAAATTCTAATTGTTGCTTTTGTTCCTTCCCCAGACATAGGGCTGGGCAGTGACTCTGTATGTGCGCGTCCCTCATCTCATCGGATAAAATCTTTTGATTCTCTGGGATCTCAACCTTTACACAGTAGAACTTCAAAGCTCTTTCAGGGACAGTATCGGAGTTTGGTAAGTTCTGGAATTCAAATGTGCTGAGGTGCGCTTTTTAATATTTTTTTTTCCTTTTTACTTAATTTATAAAAAAACAATAGTGTAACAAACAACCAGTGACTGTTTTTCTCTTTCATCCCTGTACTTCAAGCCCGTGAAGTTCTTTTTTTTGCAGCTTTTCTTAGCAGTTTTCCAAAATATGTGCAGCTTTCTGTTATCTTCCAGGGTAGTGCTTTTTTTCTTGGTGGCTTTTTCTTTGTTTTTTCCTTTTCTTGATTACCACTCTGTTGTTTGCACATAGAGTATTTTGCAGTATTTATTTCATACTCACAAGTGTAAGGTCTTTTTTTAAAGGCAAAATCCCGTGTTTGTCGTTAGTTGTACTCACTCTGAATGTAGGGAAAATTAACAAAAGATATTCAGACCTCAGCAAGGATGGTACTTTTAATGTTGGCAATACTGGTAGTTATTCCTGTTTGCTGTTATGTTTTGGGATGAATCCTTTCAATAGCCTTCAGGTAACAGAGTGGCGCAGGCAGCTGCTTCACACAGCAACCTAAATCAGCGTGGGGTATTACATTGAAACTAATTGTGATGGAAGGTGCTTTTAGCAACTGAAAGCTTGGTAAGGAGGGTTCCAATCTTTAAACTGCTTTTTTTCATCCTTAAAGGAAGCTATTTTTAACTATGTGATGATGATTGCTATGTGGAACTTTAACACAGTGCTAGGTGTGGCTTGATGTGTATTTTCTCTGCTAGCAGAGCCCGTGCAAGTTCTTGCCTTAGGCCACTAATTTCAGTTCCCACTGTGCTGTTCACCACCCACTCTGTTTTGCTGATGAAACCATTTGTAGGGCTAGCTGTTAGCTGGATAACTGAAATAACGAGTTTTAAGTATTTGTATTGGATCTGAACAGCTGTGCAAGCAGTTGCAAAGGGACAGAGAAGCACAAGAATGAGGAGAAGAGAGCTGGTGACCAGAACGAGAAAAACTTGTCATTTGGTTTTGAGTTTGGAACTGTTCTCACTGCATTTGTTGCTCATTTGGAGTCAGAGACAGTTGTTTGAATCTGTGGCAATCCTCAGATGTTTTGCAACTTAGAATATCTGGAGGAGTTCTATATATTTTCCATGTTGCATTTTCCTTCATCTTCCTACAATTTGTCAGCCGTTGTCAGATTGTTAAAGTGAGATGTGATACAGTAACGTAGTTGCTACAAAGATAAACTGAGCTCAGATGTTGAATGACCCTGATGACAAAACAAAACGTGTATGTGATAGATATTTTAATCACCTCAACTGCGTAGCAAATATGCAAGTAGAATTCTGTTACCTGGAAAGCAGACTAGGATTACTTACACAGTTGTTTTTTTTTCTCATAAGTTACCTTTTTTGGTTATATGGGTAGCTGGCATTGCTGTGGTGAAGACAGGTGTGCTTAGTAATTCTATTCTCTCAGTTACAGTACAGTGGTTTGTATTGGATTACTTAAAGCTGTTCAAGTAGTTAGCTTTTTTAGGTTTTAAGTGTGATAGTTCATCCTAATTCTAGATTGCTACAGAAATCTAAGAATGAGAAGCCAAGTTTGAACATTGTTCATTTGAAGGTAGCTGAGGGCATTTAGTCATTACAGAACAATAAAGCTCCTCGTTTTTATGAGAGATAAGCATATATATATATATATATATGGACAGCTGCAAGTTGAATGTGCATCAGATTAGCACCTATTCTGACATTGCAGCAAATGGTTTTCTGAGTACTTATTTGAAGTAAATTGCTTGACTGATTCTTAGGCTTTCTGGAAGGACAGTTTTCCTCTGTGGGCAGACTGCTGTGACTTGCACATTCCAGGGAAGGGAAGCTTTAAGCTGCAAAATCTATTTGTTATCCAACACTAAAGGTTCTGAGTTACCCCCAGCTCAATACCACCACCCCTGATCTGGAATGAGTTAGAAAACTCTCTGATGTAAAACTGTTGCATCTTTGTAGCTGCAAAAGGCAATTTCAGTTTATGCTACATAAAGAGAAGAGTAGTGATTTTTGTTTCAGTAGGAATTGCTCCTATTTTTGGTTCCATTTCCCCATTCTGATTTGAAGAGGCTATAATACGGTGATGTACTCTTGGGACTTGGAGAAATCAAGAGATAAAAATCCCCTACAAATCCTTAGAAAAAAAATATGCAGGAGATGTGTGTGTTGGGGGGGGGGAGGGTGATAGGAACTGTTTGTATAGATACTTCTGTTAATGAAATAATCATTTAAATATCTAAAGTTTTCCTTTTGTATTCCTACTAGGACATGACAGATAACAGCAACCATCAGCTGGTGGTGAGAGCAAAATTTAATTTTCAACAGACAAATGAAGATGAACTTTCTTTTTCAAAAGGAGATATTATTCATGTAACAAGAGTGGAAGAAGGAGGCTGGTGGGAAGGAACTCTAAATGGCAAGACAGGGTGGTTTCCAAGTAACTACGTACGGGAAATAAAATCAAATGGTGAGTTTTAAAGTAGATTGTATTTGTACAACTCTTTATTTTGGGTAGAGGGGGATAGTTGATTAAAAACTGTGCTGTTTTAAGTTTCAGCTTGACTGTATTTACTGAAACTCATTCATGGGACACCTTAGTGCTTAGAAACTCCTTGCCCTGTTTGCTATGTAGAGCACTCTTAAGAGCTTAAGTTAACAGCAAGCATGCAGAAAGCTTCCACATTCTTTTGTTTCTCTCTCTTTTGCAGTTGAATTGCTTTGACTTTCTTAGAATGGTAGATTTGGGTTCTAATGTTGATACACCTGGAATTGGTGCTTTGAGTTTTGGTAGTAAAGGATTTCCTACATATCTCAAATAAATAAAAAAATCTGTAAAGTAAACAAAAGCATATTTCCTAGAGGGAAGATCCCTAGTTCTACCAAAATCTTCATATAGACTGTTTTTTCTTCTTTTTTATCAATGTATTTGTGATATTCTTTTTTGTCTGTTGTTCCCATGTCTTCCTCTCTTCTTTGTACAAGCCTTGCTCTTACACCAGTCTTAGGTACTGAAAATCATGTGGTGAAGGTGTCTCTTGTAAATGTCATCTTCGTGACTAAATATCAGAACTAACTTAACCTACCTGGACATTGATGTGGGTGAATACTTCATAGTCCCCTTTTTGAAGTTGCTGTGACATGATCTACTTTTTACCTCTTCCCTGTTTCTGTATGATTTTGTTGACTGGGAACAAACCTTTTGCTCTACACAGTGAAGCTCTGTAGCTTTGCCACTGTAACCTTGTCATAGCTCCAAACAAAACAAGTCTTTGTGGCCATGCTAAAATGTTGGTGACTTCTTTTTAGGGGAGTTGACAGATACTGAGTTGCTACTTCAGGTTGTGAGGCTGAAACTCCATTTTAAAATGTATTCTTTCTCTTCTGATTGTACCATCTATTTTTTTTCCTCCTCTTTCTCCACCAGCCCCTGTTTGTAGAATGTTGGGGTCTTAAATATCTGCACCTCTGCTTTTATTTTCAACTAGATTCTCTTAGGTTTACTCAGGATGTAAAGACTTACCTTTTCCAGGGAGGTCCATTTTTTTTCTCTTCATCTTCTCTGTGCATGCTTTCAGTTTTTGCTTTTCAAACTTCAATCTTTTTTTTTTTTAGTGTTCTCTGATTGCTAGTAAAGAATATTGTTAAGTGGGAGAAGTTTCTTTCATGCTACTGTAATGTTGCACATCACGGAGAGTGAAGTTCATGTTTGACAGTGTGGCCTTACTGAGCTTTTTCCTTGCATAGAGCCAGGAAGGAATGTGAAGATTTAGGTGGAGCCTGTGTCTTTTACTGCTGGGCCTGTCTTGCACAGGGGGAAGATTAAGAGATGTAGAGAGCTGAGGGTTACCATATGATGAAAGAACAGCGTTTGGCCAGAACATGAGGCACTTTACTTAGCAACTGTCATTAGCCAATCAGTTTTATGAAAATAATTACATGGTAACTTTGTTTTATCACTGTAACCTATTTAATGGCATGATTATGCAAACAGGAATATAACTTCGAAAAATGATATTTCGTGTCACAAACATTTTTCTAATTCTTCAAAGAAATGATGTGTTCTAACTACCTAAACTCTGATATGCTCTCTTGACAGTTAATGTTGGTAGCATGCCCAGTACAAATTAGTGTTAATAGTTCTTGTGTTGTGGGAAAAGTCAGTGTGGAAGAGTAAAGTGCATCTGGTGGTCCAATCCTGTAGTGCATGAAGAATGGGCAAATACACTTTCCGATCAATGAGGACCTTTCTGTATGGGGAAGCCTGGCTAGGACAGCTGCAGCTTTCGGTGCTTTGAGGAGCAGCACTAAGGGGTTGGAATGGGCAAGGTGCTAGGATTTGAGCAATATTACTGAAACCTATGGGTTTCATAGCTTAAGACCTTTATATGTTCCCAGTATGATGAATGTGGGTCATACCTGCTTGAAATGTTTATTGGATTATGCTGCATGTTTGTGAAAGTACTCTGATGATCTCTCATGAAGGATAAGTGACAGTTACTGTTGTTCATGCAGAGAAAGTGAACTCTTTTGCAAGATCAGGATTTTCTTCTCTGTAACACAATATGTAATAGAGCTAATTACAACAAGACTGTTTTATTCCTCCTTATGAAGCAAGACAATGCTTAGAGGCAGGATACCAGACATGATAGATGGACTGATTACTGTGTCTAATTCTGTTTCTACAATAGAAACAGCCTTTGTATTCTACAAGCTGAATGTTGATTATGGCTGTTCAGGCAAAAGGATTCTAATGTGTTAATTTTTTTTGTCTTCTCTTTAAACCTGAATTTAGTCTTGTGTGTGGATAACTGTCAGCTGAACAGCTGGTAACATGAATTACTGCTTATGTCAGCAAAAATTTTCTAACTTCAGCTAAGGAGAAGAAAAATGATGTTAGGGAAGAGATGTGTTTTTACACCGTTTAAGATGACAAAGTAGCCACTATTCTATGACCAGTCAGTTTGCTCCAGAATAGCAGGGTTCAGACATCTGTATTCTGACACAGTTCAGTAACAAGGACATACCTTTTTCCTTGAGTGTGTAGTTTTCATCAACTCTTCCTTTCATGTACTTTGTCAAGTGGAAAACCTTCAGCTTTTTAGTGAACCTGAAAGTGACTATAAATTGCAGAATCAGCTGGGATCTCCTACAGAAAACGAAAGTAAATCACATACGTAGAAGTGACACTTTCAGTACTGTGAAGCAAGTTGCAATTGTCCCATAAATGAGCAGCGTTCTACATGCTTAGGTAAATAAGTAGCTGTATATACAATGTGAACTTAGATGTCTCTTTTGCATGGAGTGTGTAATCACAAATCTGCTTGGGTTTTTGGGTGGCGGTAGCCTTGTCATTTGGGATTATTTGACTGTGTAGCAGAGCACCTAGTGAGAGCATCAGTATTCCCAATTAGCTGGGAGCTAATGGGATTTTATGCTGTGTCAGCTTCAAGCAGACTTGAGGAGAGGGTTCTTTACCAAAAGGGTTCTCATTTCATCTCAGGATATGGTACAGATAAATGTTTTTGTCCATGTTTGGTAGCTCTAAGACTATACTGTATTTTTAGAATATCTTCTCTGAGAATTCCAGTGCAGTTCAGAGAAAATCCCCTTCAAGATGCCATGAGTGCCCCTTGGGACTGAGCAGCCTTCTGGCTAAGCCCTCTGGCTAACCAGCATAGCCAAGAGGCAGGGGGACGACCTGCAGGCTGTGTGCCTCAAGTGTCTGCTGGGCAGCCTTGGAAGCTGTTACTTTGTGGACCGTTTTACTGATGGTGTTGCCTCCCTGGCCAGCTTTTCTGGCATGGGAGTTCCCCATAGCTGTTTCATAATGTGGCTAACTGGATTTTTCTTGTAAAGGCAGCTCTGGGTCTGAGATTTGCATAATTTATTCTTAATGGCTGTGTGGTATCAGGTAAACTAGAGTTAAATTATGTATGTTTATTAAAATTTATTTGAAGCAGAAACTTGCTTTTAAAATAAAGGTAAAATTTTGAGTACGTGTGCTCTGACAATGTTTTCTTTAATATTATTTAGATTAATAAGACTTCAAGTGCTCATCTGAAGTTTGCATGTTTAGGCAAGCATATTTAAAACAAACCAGAAGCACCCTGACAAACATTATCAAGCATCCTTACTTGCTGGTGTACTAAGTTGAATGTGGGAGATCAAAATGAGGTGCTATAAATCTTGTGTTTCTCTAGCATGCAGCCTGATCCTTGACTGAGATAGCAGAGTAGTACAGGTAGAAGAGGAGATTTTTAGTGTTATGTGTCTCTCCATTCTGGGAACCAGCATTCAGCTTTCAGGACAACAGCTCTGTTCTTGAAGACTCAGGCTCTCCTTCTAGAGGAGCATGTGTAGCTGAGGGTAGATTTCCTATGAGATTATATTAAGGCATGTATTTATTGTTACAGTAGGTTCTGTTTTCAAGTATGTGAGCATGTGTGATTTTTTTTTAATACTTCATAGTCAATAAAGCATAATTTCTTTTTTTAAATGGTTTTCTGAGATAGGCACCTGTTCAGTCACATTATTACTTGGACAGTGTGGTGATTCTGTTTGCAGTGTCCCACCTCTGATATGTTTGACCTTTAACTGGTCAGGTGTTTTTACTGAGTTCATTAAATTGATACTGAAGTTTCTGTTTGAAAGTGCCAGTAGTGTGGAAAATACTTTTGTTTTNGACAACAGCTCTGTTCTTGAAGACTCAGGCTCTCCTTCTAGAGGAGCATGTGTAGCTGAGGGTAGATTTCCTATGAGATTATATTAAGGCATGTATTTATTGTTACAGTAGGTTCTGTTTTCAAGTATGTGAGCATGTGTGATTTTTTTTTAATACTTCATAGTCAATAAAGCATAATTTCTTTTTTTAAATGGTTTTCTGAGATAGGCACCTGTTCAGTCACATTATTACTTGGACAGTGTGGTGATTCTGTTTGCAGTGTCCCACCTCTGATATGTTTGACCTTTAACTGGTCAGGTGTTTTTACTGAGTTCATTAAATTGATACTGAAGTTTCTGTTTGAAAGTGCCAGTAGATTCTGCTTTGCCTTTAAGTCAATCCGTTTGGAGAAAGCTGACTTTATTAGCTGACTTTCCAGTTCCAGGAAAAAGAATGGAGAGGTTTTGTTTGCCTTTATTGAGATTAACTTTACAGTCATTATAACCATATGAAGAATTTTGATTTCTCACCAGCATAATATTCCAAGCATAATAAGTACGTACATTTCTTAATTAAGCATTACTTTTCCATCTTACTGTTTTAAAGTGGTTTGTTTGACCTCTAGTGTTAAGCTGTGAAATTGCACCTTGTTGACACAAAAATACCTTTTATTTCAGAAAAACCAGTCTCCCCCAAATCAGGTACACTGAAGAGTCCACCTAAAGGCTTTGATACATCTGCAATCAATAAAAGCTATTACAATGTGGTGAGTGAGCCTTTTTTCCTCCTCGTGAGCTTTTTGTATGCAGTAGAACCTCATTTAACTAAACGCTCTTATCACTGCAAAGAAGTTTTAACTGTCTCATCAGAGCCCTAGTGCTGAAACTGGATAGGAATTTTAGTGAGTTCTCATACAAACAAGACCATTTTAGTTTAATGAAATACCATGCATATGGATTCAAAGCATTGTTCAAAATTGTAGTCTAACGTAAGTGAATAATATTCATTACTGTAATGTATTATGCTCATTTTACTTGCTTGACTAGTTGTTAATTTCATTTCTCTCACATTAATATGCAGTCACTCTTCTCCAGACACCATAAATTAATGAAATTCTGATGTATGAAAATGATTAAGCATATTTTGTTCTTTTGTTGAACAAGGCATTGAACCCATGGATTGATTTACCTTCTTTGTATTCATGCTTATAAATCGACTTGGTTATTAGCTTCCAGAACCTCTCTCTTACAAGTGATGAATTGATTTCATGGCAGAATTTGCATAACTAGAAAATATGGATTGCCTTTAATTTGCACCCAGGGATTATTTAGTCTAGTATTCATACCTCTTTAGTAGATATACATAAGAAACATGTGAAATTTAATCTTTAAACCTGATGTAACCATTTTGTGAAACCTTTGTTTACTAACAGGAGATGCTTGAAGCATAAACAGTACGATGCTTTTTGTTAACCACTGCTCTCTGCTGGTATAAGCAGAGAGCACAAGCCTTCTTTCCTTTTTCTTTGAAGCACTGTCTTTAGTTTTTTTCTTCATCTTATTTGTCAGGTTTAGCAGGACTGTAAACATCATTTCATCTTTTGTGATTGTGGCATGGATAACATGAGCCACCTGGAAAACAGAGCAGCTTTGCGTATAGGCCCCTAATTGAAAATATTGAAGCAGCCTCCTGCTCCTGGCCCACTCACTTGCATGATGCCTCTGTCAACAGCCATAACTCCGTGGTGAATGATGGGCTCTGATGCTTTGGCTATTGCATTCCACACCCGCTAGTCATGAAGAAAAAGGTCTATGAGAGCGAATTCCTTCAAATCACTGTAGGAGTGCTCTTACTGTACTACATGCAGCAACAAAATGTCAGGTTGCTTCTCGTGTTATTTTTCACTGTGTATCTTTACAGTCCATTTCAGGGTTTTTTTTTCTTTTTGAAGTTGCTGTAGTGTGATAGTTGGTTTTTTTATTTTTTTTTTTAAATTGCTATTTTGGTGTTAAAACCTACATTTTTTTTTTCCTTACAAGTAAACTTGGGTAAATGCATGAATTCAGCGAAGATAGCACCCTTCTACCTATTGAAACAATTAAATTTTATTACTTTAATATATATCCAGTATGATATTTTAGGCAAAATAAATTGACATTTTTTTTTTTTGAACCTAAAGAGGGCTGCTGTATCTTAGGATTTCTCTGATAGGTCCATATGTTACATACATTATGTATATTTATTATTACTTTAATAATAAAATGACAACTGTTAGTTCAGGGTTTAGTTAAAGCTCCTGTTTAACTGTGTCCAAAACAAATTGAAACTTGTGTTTGCCTGTTTTACTTAACGATCTAGGCCAGTCTCAGAAGTTAGTGTACTTTATTGAAAATAAAGGAAAGTAAATGTTTGAAGTTGCCTAAAACCGTAGTTGAGGAGGCTAAGTTAAAAAACCCCATACAGTTTTGAAGTAGTTTTTGTTTTCTTTTTATAATTGTTTCCTGAATAACATATTGTCATTATCACAGAAATTGGAGTTACTATCCACTTTAGGAAACAGCTAGCTGTTGCTGCATTCTAAAGTTGTCTGTGTTCCTGTTGTAAATGATAAATAGTGATGTTGGTGACATCACACTCTTAGAATCAGGCTATTTTTCACCTTGATCAATTGCATCTACCTTGGTGTGTTCATCTGATATGATAACTTTCCTTCTGTTTTGACTGCTAGCTATTTATTAACTAATGAGGATATATCATGCCCTGAGGGGGGAAAAGTGACTTATCCATAGTGATATAGATGGTAAATTAGTGTTGGCCCTGGAGTATTGTTCTTAAGTCTGTCTGCAGTGAATTAGATAATTGCTTTGCTTTTGCATTTTTCTGCAGTGTAGCAAATACTTTCTGTTTTTTATCTCATCTAACTATTTTTGTTTAAAGAAACAGAGACTATGCTATAGCATGCACTTTGTTTCCAAGAGGTAAGACATTATTGCTGCTCTTAGAACTTAAATTAGGATAGCTGGCATCTCCTTGAAAAATTCTGATTTCTCACTATGACAATATAACCAAAATAATTATTTTAAATAATTAGTACGCAGTGATATTTATAGGTAGATTAATATTCAAACAGTTTAAACTGTGAGTGGTTTTTGTTCCATTTTACTGCAAAAGCTGCAACTCCTGCTTTTTGTAACTGGTCATTGTTACAGACGTGGTTCTTCTGTGTGCTAAATATTTCATCATCAATCCACATGAATCCTATGGGTAAGGGTCAAAAAAGAGTAGCTTTTAATCAACTATAGGTGAAATGATGTAGCCTGAGTAAGCATTAAAAACTTCGTTGGTGTCACCTGACATCCAAGCATGTTCTGGGACTGGTCTGGTGGGATTCCTTGCTACTTTAGTGTTGTGACTGTATTCCTCCGTATGTACTGTGACCCTATAAACCTCCTGATTATTGGTTACTTTCTTTCCTAGGCAAGGATTTGTGGTGTAGGCAGCACCTGTGAGTGTGTTGTCAGCCTGAGGAAAAGAATCAAGATTAGGGCAGTTCAGAGGAAACTCAAGAAGTGGTAGGAGAGGCTCTGCTAATCTCCCCTTCTGGGAAAACTACTTAGGCTTTTGAAGGTGCTTAAAATGAAGATGAGACTACTTTCTTCTGTTTTTCACCTTCCTGTAAACGTGTTTATGGATTCGCGAATCTCAGCTGGAGCTCTATAACACAGATCATAGTGATCTCTGTGTTTTATTATCTACACCTTGCACTAGGTGTTGCTTGAGAGTATGGGACATATTTGGCTTATTCTTACACTTAATCTAGCTGGAGACTGCAGGTCTGCAGAGTGACTGCTGCAGCATCTTCTCCACTAAGTGGTACAAGTCTAAACAGGATATAATATGAACCAGCCTTGTTGGAAGTGTTTCACACTTGACCATGTAGGAGTAATTCAGTAGCCTATCGCTGATGAAGTGGTTGTACTATTGCATGTTATTCCCTGAAGACAGTGAGTTATGCTTTATTTTTACTTACTAATTCCTTGAGAATTTAAGATTTGATATCCCAAGTAAAATTAGCTCGGTTTAGAAGATAATTGTATGGAGTTTAAACAGCTCTTCTAGAAGCTGGTGAAGAAAGGGACAGCTTTCTCTGTAGTATGAGTATTTTGGTAAGTGATTGGAAAAGAACTGTGCCTTTTGAGGCCCTGCTTTTCAAGCTGGAGTGTTTATCAAAGTTCATGAATGTTTGTGGGGACTCTGGAGATAATTGGATATTTTTATGGTGCTTTACACTGCTGCCCTTGAGACCACTTTTAAGGAGTATAGTCTGAGTTTTGTGATCCAGGAGCATTAGACATTGACTGCTTTTGCTGAATGTGTGATACTCGAGTGCTTTACTGCATGCATAAAATGAGAATGTGCTGTAGGATCATGCCCAAGCATAGCTATGAAATCTGCCATTTTTCCCCCTGTCGGAAGGTGATCAGCTTTGTGTAGGTCATTTAAATCCATTTTTGGGTGGTAGCTTTCCCCTTAGGGAGCTGACTGTGGTTTTGTGTGACAGAATTGTTAACCAAGCTTGAATTTTCCATGCCTTGTGATTGAGAGAGCTTGTGCTCTGTGAGCTCAGTTTTCTGTGCCTGCCATTCATCAGTGTTACGGATTGTAAAGGCTGCCAGTTCAATGCTGCTCTTTTGGTACCCAGACTTATCTGTGCAAATGTTTTGGTGGAGCTGTGGAAACAAGGTTTTCGAGGTCTCATGGGGTCTTGCAGCAGCCAGAACACGCGGAAAGCAGGAAAGGGAAGAAAGGTGATTATCAGAGCTTACGGGCAAGATGTGGATATGAGGAATACGAGGGTGCTCTGTTGCCAGAATATTGAATTACAACACAGAGCACTTGGTGCTTCAAAACCTAGCCAAGGATTTTATCCTTTTTGCTTCATTGTGAGGTTGGTAAGTCAAGCTGGAAGGATGGAGAAGTTCACAGAATGGTTGTTTTAGAGCGATGCGAGCAAGATTGTTCTCTTTAAAAGTGTATTCAGTTAAAATAATGTTGTATGGAATAGAAAAAAGAGAAATAGGTTGAATGTGTTTTAAGAGATGTTTAAAGCTGTGTTTCTCTGAACTATTGTGCAGAATAATGTAAAGTAGTATGAGAATATCCATTTCAAAGCGTGTGCAAGGTATTGTTTCATTTAGGTTTTTTCAATTAACTGACGTAGCTGATGATTTTACTTCTTAAGTTTTCTGATTTTTTTCCTCATCCTTTATATCTTTTTCCTCCAACTACTTCTACACATTCCCCAAAAAAATGTCAAATAAAAATCCAAATGAGCAGAGGAAAATAATTAAGCTGTTAGACATGAAACTAGTTTTATTTCAGCCTTCTCAGAAACCTGTTTATAGCGAAGAGTGGAAAATATTCTGAGAAAATGGAGCACAGTCTTTCAGTATCTTTAGCAAACCTGTCAGTCTTTTTGTCTTTTCCTGTTTTCTGATAACGGTCAGTGCTTCATCAGGATGCTGTGTTTTTTGTCCTTGCCTTTTCTCCTTTTCCCAACTAATGACTTTAGCTGAAAGAGATTTGTTGGAAAAACCGTATTTGAGAAGACTGATCTTGGATTTGGTTTTGAAACATATGGAACATAACTATTTCTATGCTCTCATGATAACAACTGACTTATTTTGTATTATATTTGTGTTAGTAAACAGGATTTAATTTATGATCATTGTAAATGTATTTTTCTCTTGTTTTTGTTTTACCACTTAGGCCAGATTTTTAGTTTTTTTAATACATTTTGCTCCTGCATTGTACTTGATGCTGTAGATTCCTATTTAATAGCTACAGCTTTCCTTGTGACATTCTTCTATCATCATGTTTAGCAGAGAATGGAGACATTTTAATCTTCAGTTCAGGATTCAGATTTCCAACAAAAGAATGAACTCAAAAGTGGTCTGTCTCTTTCTCCAAATGAATAGAACCATTCAAGGAATAAGCAGAATCAATGACACCAATGAAAGGAACAGTGAATTCTTCATTGACATACTGAACTATTTAAAGTTATTTCATCAGGTTTGCATTTAGGAATGAATGGCTTTTTTTATTTTCTAAGAAAGAGTATTGACTGCAACACTGAATAATGCACTCAATTACAGTCGTTACTATAAATGCTGAAATGAGATATTACTGTAGGCCCGGCAAATGTGGCATGTACCAAAAAGAGATTTGTGGTGTGGCTTATGAGCAATAATTTGCAAAATGTTCTTGAAGCTTACTGTTTATGAATGGCATTTAATGCTGATGAATCTCCTGCTAGATCACTAACTTTTTGAAGGCAAAAGATAATTTGTCTGCTAGAAGCACTGTAGAATTTGATGTGACTATCTTAAAGTAAGCTTCTTAGAAATGACCCTTTAAAATGGTTTCTTTTACGTAATTGGGAGTATTCCAGTTGTTTGATTTTTATATTCATCCAAAAGGCAAGTGTATACTGTGTTATATATTTTTTTAGTTTTCTTGTGGCACTATTTTACTGCGCTATTGATGGAAGGTTGGGCATCCTCATTTAAAGATATTATTGCAGTAATACTAATCATATTGCTAAGCAAAGTCATCAGTTATTGAGTGCATCTGAATAATTGAACTCTTTGCTAGTAAGATAGTAAGTTGTTTTGTTGTGACTCAGAATGAGAAAGCAACAGTCATTTGTTTCTCTTAAAAGTTCTAATGTGCTCTGCCATTCTCTGATCTGTGACCATTCTGAAGTGTACAGGAGGAATAATTAGTCCTGCTTCTGAAAGGACACTGCAGTAAAAGTTAGTTTGCATAATGTAATTACTGTTAGCGCTTCTGGTATATGGCTGAAGGGTACCTTGTATGTTTTTGTGTTTTTTTCCCTCTGTCACTTCTATAAGGGTATAGTATTTAATGCTTTTCTACTGATAGTTAATATAGGAATGTTTTTCTTTAAAAAAAAAATTTCCTAGTGCTAAATAAATTTGTATAAGTTTATAAAGACTGGTATTAGTTTGAATGTATTTGGAAAAAAAAAAACCATTAACCATTGTCATTTATTGTAGGTGCTACAAAATATATTAGAAACAGAAAATGAATATTCTAAGGAGCTACAGACAATGCTTTCAAACTACCTGCGGCCGTTACAAGCCAGTGAAAAGTATGTGAGTTTGTTTTAGCTTTTAAAATAAGGCTGCAGATCACGTGGGTATTGGGGAGGGTTTATGTCATCAAAACTTCAATTATTGTGGTAATGTGCATTTTCTTGTGTGGACTGAGATTCTTGAGGCAGGGGTTTCTGCCTCAAGTTCCTGTCATTCTTCTTCCTTGCTGACTTGTAGAGATTGATTCTGGCTCTTGATCAAAGAACCTTTTTTTAATGTTGTAGGCTTTATTAAAGAACAAGTAGTCAATAACTACAAACATAAACATGTTTTGTTTTTACCTTGGCAACAGGTTAAACTCGACAAACACTTCATATTTAATGGGAAATCTGGAAGAAATAAGTTCTTTCCAGCAGATGCTTGTACAGTCTTTAGAAGAATGCACAAAGTAAGTAATTCGCATACCAGATGGTGTAGAATTCTAACAAGCAAATATTTTATTATTACTTGTTGTGCAAGTTAATGTTTGAGATGGAATTTTGTACCTCTCATTGTAATAATAGTTGCTACAGCAGAAAAAAGAAGGTAAAGGTGGTGTGTTTTTTATTGTGGAGAATTTTTTAGGTATTTTCTTAATAGTGTAAGAGTGTGAAAGTAGGTAGCTTTCACTGTGATGAAACAGTGGAGGTGAGGGGAGAAGTGAGTTGGGTAAAGGACTCTGTGAAAAGAATTTTGGTCTATATGTTTTTTTGTTTTCGTCCTAATCATTGGTAGTCATCAACATGTGCTGGGAGATGCATGTAGAACATACAGAAAGAAAAATCTGGCAGGGAAGAAAACTACACAAAACAACTTGGTCTCTAGTAATTTATCTAAGAATCATGAAGCAGAAAGGAAAAGCGTCATGAAGATTGGAAACATCTCTTCTTCTTCGATAGGTTAGATGAGTTGTAGCAGGATATTTTTCAGCTTATACTCCTGTAATGAAGGTGTAAGAAAGATGATGAACATCACAATTGTATTTTCACTACAGGTTTGTGTTGTAGAAACAACACAAGGTCTCAGAGGAGATCTTATCGCACTCTACCACTTCCTGAAGGGGGGTTGTGGTGAGGAAGGGGTTGGCCTCTTTTCCCAGATAACTAATGACAGGACGAGAGGGAATGGCCACAAGTTGCACTCGGGAAGATTTAGAATAGATTTGAGGAAAAATTTTTTCTCTGGAAGAGTGGTCAGGCACTGGAATGGCCTGCCTAGGGAGGTGGTTGAGGCACCATCCCTAGCGCTGTTCAAGAAGCGTTTAGATGAGGTGCTAAGGGATTTGGTTTAGTAGCTTAGTGGGTAGGGATGGTGATAGGAGGATGGTTGGACTAGATGATCTTGTAGGTCCTTTCCAACCTAATGTGTCTATGAATCTATGAAACTCTCTTTTCTTAACCTTGCTCGAGTTTTCCTTGCTTGTGTTCTGGCTTTGTCTGACCACGTGATGAGCTTCTGTGATTGTTAATCCAAGTTTGCTGGTTGTCTACCAAATTAGTCATTTAACTCATTACTAAAGGCGGAGGCAAGTTTTAGTCCACGCAGGGGAAATACTGGAAGCACTTGGCTGCAAGTAGGAGTGGATGTCTTGGATGAAGGAGAAAATAACCTTTTTTGGCCACACTGATTGTGTTCCATGTATTTTGTTTAGATTTTTCCTCTTCTTTTCTCTGAGGTGATCTGTTAAGAAGCTTTGGCAAAGCATAAGCTGTGCGTCCTCTATACATTAATTTCTGCCTGGGCATGTTGCTGACTTTGGATCTCGTGCCCTACCTTCTGGCTCTTCTCCCTCTCTTCTTTCTCTAGAAAGCTTATACGGGAGAGAATGGAAGGGAGGCATTCTCAAAACGATCTTTCTTCCATACTGTGTTTGAGTAAGAAGGGTATTCTTTTTGGCAAGTTCAACTCAAACACTTAGCCGACCAAGTTGCAAAGTCCTGAGGATGACTGTATGTCCACATGCTTAGATATTTTGTCGTCATTTCTCTCATTTCACTTTCTGTTGTTGAATTCTTTTTTACTGTTATTTTGCTCCTATAAATCACAAGTTAAGAAAATGAACAGATTGTCATTTTCCAAAACTTTTGATTAAATTGCTTTTAAGAAAAATAGTGCTTTTAAACAAATATTAATGCAAGATTCGTTTTAACTTGATCTGTAGATTAATGTGATACCATACTTTATCTTCATGCTTAGAGCAATGTTTTAGAGTGCTTTCTGTGGTTTAAATCATATTAGCACACTCTTCATAATATCCTTTGTTTTTCTTCTGGGTAAGTGAGATATTGCTATGTAAAAAATTAGGAAACATAATGGATCATAGTAGGTGGGCAGAGGAAGTGATACTTTGGGATTACTGGAGGGTTACTACAAATGTTTTTAATTACTTTCTTTTTATAAATATGCTGGTCATGCCAAGTTATATTTTCAGTTCAATTTTCATCATAACATATCAACTTGAGCATCCAACTTCCTCCTGTTTTGAATCTAATCCATCGTAATTCTCATAATATAGAAGAATGCTTGCCCTGCTGCCCTGTTTTTTGTCATTTTGTCATGTTTTTTTGGCTGGTAAACCTGTTCTCTAAAATCCCAGGCTGAAAATAGATTTATCATTTTGTTTTATTTTTGGCAGAGTGCTTACAGTGCCATCATTCAGGCACTTCAAGTTGCAGCATCCGGTGTGTTGTTCTGTTTATTTTTTTTATCTCAAACTTGTCAGAGTGACCAAACACAGATGTTCTGCCACTTGTGGTGTTGCCAACCCACATAGCTCGTCAAATTCCTGCTCTTGTGCTTCTGAGTTGATTGTTTGTTGAGTTCCACACTCTGCTTGCATCAGTTTTGTCATTTTGGTTCTCTTAATGAATCCTTGAATGTTGAACTTCCAGGTGCTTTTTCTCTTTTTGCCTGCGCCTTGTTGTCTTCTTTGTCCCCTTTGGACTTATCCAGATTGACTTAACGGCTCCTATGGACTGCTCTATCTGTTGCAGTCTTGGGAGTGTTTCTGTCTGTCTACCTGAATGCTAGGGACCACGTAGCTGATGCTTTGGGATTCCTTCTGCCTTTGCAGTTTCTTTTTTGTTGTTTAGCAAACAAAAATGGTGTATGAAATGGGTCAAACTAGCGCTGAATGAATATCTTCTGACTGATCACTTCAAAAGCATGTTTAAGTGTGTTTAGTTTTGATGGATGTCAAAATGCAGTAATGGCCAAGGCAGAGAGGTACTGCTGGAGTTTTCAGCTTAAGGAAGAGGATTTCTGATGGCAGAACAGAGTGAGAGTACCCCAGTGTCTTGAAGAAGGAAAGTGGTCCAGTGCTCTAGAGCTCTTTTCAGATCTATGATCCAGTGCCAAATCTGAGAAGTGTCTCAATGAACAAGTCTGTCTCTCTTTAGTCATATCTGGGCTGATGCAAGTGAAGTGAAACGCTTCAACTACTGTTGAAGTGCTGCTGTTTAGATGTTATTAGAGCAAATGGTTGATCAGATATGTCCTGCTCAGAAAACCTTGTCTATTCACCTGGGAGTACAGGCTGTCAATCTGTGGCTGCAGTTCTCAGGGCAGGTGGTCTGGTGATGCCAGGATGTGCCAGTGTGCCTGTGTATTATCTTCTCTGTAGCAAACCAAAGGCCCAGTTGCCTTTTAGGTAGCAACATATTTCCTGCACCATCACACCCATAGCTGGATTTTGCCTTCTGTTTCCCTCAAGTCCTCATTCTTGCTCACCACAGCTATATTTTTCATCTTGTTTTGTGTGAACTTAATATTCTGGGATGGTCATAGAATGGAATGGGGATTAAAAACACGGGATGGGTTGGAGGGGGAAGGTCTAGGTGTGAGCAAGAGAATGCTTATCTGTAACCCAACACTAATGGGTGTTTCAGAATTTATTCTGAGTGTCTGTCATGTCTGTTAAAGGCTCATGATGGTACTTCCTCTTGCTTTTGGTTACCGTGCCTATCAACAAGTAAGGCTATCCATGTTAAGTGAATTTGAGCACACTGTCTTCAGTGTACACAAAGCAAACGTGTAAATTCACTAATATTTGAGAGGCAAGGCAAATATGTAATGAGAGGTATGACTGTGAAGAGAGAACTGAAAAGTAGATAATAGGTTGTGAGTTTAATAGTGCCTGTATCTGTGAAAATAATAACTTGGAAAGCTGTGAAACCTCTTCCTTATTTCAGCAACCCTGTTCACATTATCTCCCCAGGCTTAGCATTCCTTCCACAAACTGCACCTTTGAAGTTATTAACCACCTTTTTCACTTAATCATCTTTCCAGTCCTTCGCTTGTTTTCAGTCTTCTTGAAATTTTAAAAAACAAAGTTACCACTGATGCTGAAGGCCTTTCACAGAGGTGGGAAGAGGAGCAGGAAATTTCTTTTGGGAGGAGATGGAGAGGAATAGAAAATGCTGCCCAGATAATTCACAGAATCACATAAATGTGTGGGTTGGAAGGGACCTCAGGAGATCATCTAGTCCTGAATTCCCTAATGGGTAGTCTCCTGTTTGTGACAGGCTCTGTAGATGGTACATACAGGGACATAGATGACAGTGCATGACAGTCTTCTGGTAACCACACAACAAACTCAGATTTAGGGATGTAATCTCATCCTAGTAAGAAGAAAACTTACAGACAGCATGCAGTGCTGATTACATTATCTACATTTCTTTAAATCTGCCTTTGTTGACCTGTATTATAATTTGTCTGAATTCATCAGTTTCCAACAACCTTTGCTGTGATATTGTAAAGGTCAGCAATGCAAAAACTAAGATAAACTTCAGAGTACACAGGATACAGTTCTCTGATGTCCCTGTTTCTCTGACTGCCAGTCAAGCTTTCATCCAGTTACGATCACTGGTCTTGAAAAGTAAGTATCGTGACTGAGAAACAAAGTTTTCTTCTTTCTTACTGCTTTCAAATTATCTAGCGATGGGTACCCACTTTAAATACGGGGAAACAGAGCTGGTAGCTATCAGATCTAACAATAAAAAATGCTAATTAATCAGTAATTTAGATGCTGTTGTATGGCAACTGTGCCTGTATAGGCTTTGTTAATGTTCTTTAATTCTGTAAATGAAATTAAACGTGTCTTTGGCTTTCTTATAACTGAAGCTTTCTTCATTCTTTAAATATCTCTACAAGTGTACGTGTGCCGGTATTATGTATATTTTTATACTTATCATTCCTTTTTAATTGAGGTATTAAATGAGAGAATATTTGGATGTCAACATCAGAATAAATTATAAAACTATGCTCTTTATTGAATTGGAGCACATTAATTACCAGAAGGTTTGTATGATGTGGTGGCAGGCATTAAATTGTTGTTTTTCAGGCAATTTAAGGAAATGCAGATAATTTATTAATTATTCCTGTAAAATTAGTAGAACACTCTCAACTAATGTATGTAGTTAAAAAGTTGAAGGGAATCAGTTGCCACCCTCTCATGAAATCTATTAATTATCTTAATTCCAGAAAGAATATGTAATATAAAGTTACAATGCATGTGCAACATGTAAGAGAATAATGTCGATCTTTCATTCTGCTAAAAGAACAGCATGCTGAAGAGACACAGATGTCTGCATGATATGAGAAGCCATAATTCAATTTTTTTTTATTTTACCCCAGGCAGTACAGTATGAAGAGACAATTTTTACCATTCTTAGCAGTTGTAAAAGGCCCCAGTGAACTACTTAATGCTGAACCATATTCCCTGAGTATGTCTGCAGAGTCTGAGATACTTACTGCATCTATTGCTTGAAGAATGCATTGTTAGCTCATGCTTAGGTTTATTAGAGGAGACTGACGGCTAGAAGGGAAATCCTGCTGGGATGGATGGGTGAATAACATCCCTCAGTCTGCTGAGGAATGCCCCTGGTTTCCCCTTAATGCCTGCAGAAGCTGCTGCCCTGTTAATGTCAAAGTTAAAGAGAAATAGTGACAGACAATAAAACACGAGCCCTAACTTTTGATGTAAGGAACGCTGACAGTGTGATCAGAATGCAGCTAGCATGGTGTGTTAATGGGGAATTCAGTTGTCATTTTCCGGATGTCTTGAGTGAATGGTGTTATTGGGTAAGATTTCCTTTACCTCACATTCTGAACAACTCCACAGTCAATTTTGATTTTGCAGTGACTAGATCTTCCCTTGCCATACAGAGGGACTGAACAGCATCTCTCTTCAGAAGGAATACGCTATATATTGATACTTAGAAACTTTATGAATGCATTCAGGACAGTGAGATTTCTGACTTTGAAAAGAAAAACAGTATTCTACCTGAGGGAACTGTTTGAACTAGTGTCAGCATGAAAACACCCAACTGTGCTAACAGTAGTGTGTGTGTTTGCTGAAGACTTACCTAGCTTCAAAGGAGTGTGAAATATTGGATTTAAGAGTAGTTAAATGGATAACAACAACAATTTCCATTTTCTTGAGCCTTTTTGCAGGATGAGTCAAGGGCTTGGCATGTTCACCTTAAGAAATGCAATCTTTATGCAAGAAAGGGAAATGTATGAAGGAAGTTAAACCACTGTCTTGGACGAGTCTTAGACAAGCATGTAATCTAGGACTGCTGAAAGCTGTCTTCAGTGTGAGTTATGCAATCAGCTATTGGTCATATATCCTGCTCTTGAAGAGGCTTAGTCTTTCAAGTGGAGGTTTCTCTGTTTAAAAATAAAAAGTAGTTTCATCCATTCAACATCCTTACTGTGTGCTTGTTAGTCTGATTCTTTCTTCCAGACATGAGTGGTCTAGTCTGGATATTTTAATGAACAGTTCTGAGAGTGGCAGTGTAGTTGCAGTAAGGAAGCAGGACTAGACAGACTTGGTATTTCTTTCCATTGCTGTCTGTTCAACTTGAAGATTGCTTCTGATTTTTTAAAAGTATGAGTGTTTTTTTTCCCCTGTGTAAGAAGTATGCGGCTTAAGGAGATACTAAATAAGGGCAACTCTCAGTCTTATTTTTGCTGTTTATACTGATGCAGAATCAGAGTTCAGGCTTTCTGCAGATTGTTCAGGTTCAAAGCTGTTGTGATATAGACATCTTTGGATATTTACACTGCAGACGTTTTCTTACTGCAATTTGAAATGACAGTTTCTGCTGCAACCTTTTGAAAAACAGGTTGAGTATTCATATTCCTTCTTCCTGTCCACACCTCCTCATCACTTACATGAAAGAAATGCACGTGTATTTTTCTCACAAACATTTTTGAAGCTCATTAGGTTCACCAAGACTGTGGAAGCAGCCTTTTATTCTAAATACTGTTTCACTTACAGAGTATATATTTATTTTCCTTCTGAAGTAACTAACGGTGCTGTTAGTCATATGTATTCAACAAAATGAATTCTTCTGCACAAAAAGACTAAGGTAAAATTTACTGCAGATGTGACTCATTCTAGCATGGAAGACAAAGTATGAGTTACAGGAAGCATTTCTATATTGAAGGTATAGTAGTATTTTTGTCCTTGTGGCAAATGAGCCATAACGGTATTTTATGATGCGTAGAAAGCAAGATGAGGGATGATTGTGTGATAACTACCTGCAGTTGCACCACAACTGGCTATTTGTGCTATTGGAGTTTAGTATGGTGCTTTCATGAGTATTTTAAGCATGTCATATTTGTTGTTGAAGTTTAGAGAGAGAATCCTATTGTTCATGCAATCCAGTTTTGCCAAAATGCTGAAATATTCAAAACTTGTCATGGATAGAAACAATAGATGCATGGGGTAAAAATCACACTCCTAAAAAATATGTTGATTAATTCTTGTAAGAGGCCAACCAAGCCAAGTGAACATCTTACAAAATATGTTGTATTATGCCTGTACTTTGAGAATGTAACCAGACCTGGCAGATACAGGATTGAAGTTATTAAGAAGGATAGTGTTGTTTGCTGGTCAATGCCCAGAGAAACCTGTACGTTCATTCAAAATAATAATAAAAAGAGGTTAGCATCATATGTACTGGGTGGACTTAACTTACAAGAATATACTCTTCAGCCCAGGCTTAACATTTTTCTTGGGTTCATATTACTGTAACTTCTTTACTACTCAATTTTTAGGTTGCCTGAAGCTCAGCAGAGGGTTGGAGGATGTTTTCTGAATTTGATGTCACAAATGAAAAGCCTATACCTTGCATACTGTGCCAATCATCCATCAGCAGTAAACGTTCTCACAGAACACAGGTATGTTTATGTTATGGTCTTCAAATAATTATACAAGGAAAGTGTAAAACATACTTGTGATGTAAAGCCTTGTCTTTTATTGACATATATTTGGTATAGTAGAACTTGTTTGGGAAAAAGAAATAAGCCCACAGCACAAAGCTCGTTTGTGTCCTTGTGGTCAGCCTGTCATTTTTGGCAGCTTCTTATCAATTGAGAAGACTTTGCCATTTACAGAGCACATACTAAACTCTGGATATGTAAAACAAATGGTCTTCATTGTCATCTTCATTTGAAGAATGTAAAGATTAAAAAAAAAAGAAGTTATCTGAAGAAGGCATAATTGACGTGTTTACTAGTAGGTTTTTAATGCAATTGGCTAATTGTAATCTAGTGCAGTCTGCACATTTGTTAGCATGTACTTAACTTTGTAATGACATGCCCCTTAGTTATTTTTGAATAACATGAGGAGTGTGAGCTTTTCAGGTTCACGTAATCTATATTTCTTGTGTGTAAAATATGGATGCTGAGTTAACAATGTAGAAGTTGCACAGCTTTGGAACTGACCTTGTATTTGCATAGAAAATATCACATTGAGGATGAAGTGTTGAGGCCAGAATTTGATTTTTAAGTCTACTTTCACATAATTTTGCTGTGTATTCTTATGATGAGCACATGCTGCAACAGCTGTTAACTTGATGCTGTTTGTTTGCTCGTCATGCAATATGGAACCATGAGCTACTCTTGAAGGTCAGACACCATACACATTCTGGCAGGTTATCTGTTCTTTTTGCTTTTACTCTTTCGTTGTGTTGATTTGTTGGACCAAAGTAAAAACGTTTTAGTATTCTTAACTCTACCTAAACAAAGAGCAGCATAATGGATTTGTTTTCTGTGATGCTAAGTTCTTCCAAGAACTCGCGTATTATTATAACAGCAAGAGTTTGTATCATATTTGTGACACCTGTAATGGTACTAATCAAAAAGCTCCCAGCTACCAAAGACTTAGAGTTATCACTTACATTAGTAAAGCTTTTGTTCTACCTCGCTTTGAAAAATAGAGCTGCAAGTTCACATAGGAATCCAGGCTGTTTTTTGTCTGTTTAGGTGTTTGTGTTTTTTCAGACACAATGAATGAAAATTAAGATAATTTTAAAACTAGTAATGAAATTCTGCTTGTATTTTCTTTCAAATGACCTGTTTCCAGTACCATTATCGTTAAAAGCTAAAATGTTTAGGTGATTCAAGCTTGTTCTTTTAAAATAATCTTTAAATTTAGGGTTTGTTGTTGTTTGTGCCTTTATGTTCTTTTCATACAGCGATCTGGGTTTTAATCTGTAGGTGGGAGATGGCAGGTGATTGTGAAGTGAGCACATACATTTAAGCTTTTGAGATGTTTCTAAAGGATTATCTGAATTTTTGGAAATCTGTTTCCTTTGTTTTCCAAAAGTTGTATTTGAGAAACAGGTATAAAATATGAGGGAGGCAAGTTAATTGTTTTCCAGATTGGGTAAAGAAGCATTTTATCTCCTCTGTGTTACTTTGGGCATGGGTTGTCCTAAGCAAAAAATAGCTTCTGATCTGTAAAGTCAGCTTCATGTCAAGCCCTGGTGGTGTCAGTACTGTGGGGTAATTAGGGTCCTTTTATAAAGGGATGGCATACCTTACTCTATAACATACTGTACAGAAAAACCATTAGGTAATTTTAAGTCAGATTCTTAATCATAAAGTTAATAACTTCTGCAGTTGATTAAATTTTTTTTATTAAACTCACAAAAATAAACCTGAATCCGGATGGTGGCTCTGGGTGGTATCATTTTGAAGAGTTAACTGTGCTGTTTCTTTTAGCCTGTTAGATTGCTAATATCTAAATTATTGTAAGCAATCATCTGCCTTGATGAAATCTTTGTAGGTGGAGTATTTTATACCATTTTCTGGATTCCCAGGTGTGCTCTTAGAACAGTGTTGTGGTGCCTGTTAAAAGGTCATTGACACCTGGTGAAGAGCCTGTGTATATGTACGTATGCGTACAAACTGATACTGACTTATTCAGAATTGTTTTAATCTTGTACTGAAAAGATTTTTTTGAAAAGCAATTTTATAAATAAATGATACTTGAGATTTAAAAAGTGGCATTCAGCTGGGAGTGTGACCTTTTTTTCCCCCACGTTGTTCTGTGTGGATGCCAACCTGTGATGTTTTCTGTTTCTATTGTCTTTGCTTCTTGATCATATCTAAAAGCAGGCATGGATAGTCTTATTCCTTTGTAGAAAATAAGGGGTTTATGCATGTGTACATGTTTGTATGTGTTCATATGTATGTGTATAATACAGAAAGAGATTCATCATTGTGTTAGTGCATACGAGCTTTTTCATCTTCAGACCTTCAAAGCTGCAAGCATCTTTCATTTCCTTAAGTTAATTATTAATAGTTAAACTACCAAAATGAATGCGAAAGAGAATTACATGTGCGGGAGTACGCAGAAGTAAGAGTGAAACGTAATAAGGCCCCATCCAGGTGTTCAAATTCCAGAGCTAAAAATTTCTGAAGTTATTTACCTATGACAACTACAATAAAAACAGCAGTCTTCTGCTGTGTGATTTCTGTCAGGGTTGGAGTGTTCTGAGCAGTTTCTTCTTTCTAGTTCCAGTTATATTATCCAAGTGTCAAAATAATTCTTCTAGATTCATATGATCTTGAAATTTTGTAGGTGCCTTTTGAGGACTTGCTTCTGAGCCACGGTGCTTTTTTTTCCAGAGTTAAAATTCTTTGTCTAAAAACATGAATATTAAAGAACAGAGTAGTTTTTCCTTATTTCTGTCACCAGATTTTGTAATTGTCTTAAACCACAGGCAAGAGCTTAAGAGGTGGAGCTTGCCAGGCAAAGCTGGGTAGTGACCCTTGCTGAGATCAGTGTTTTGTTTTCATCAGTGCCTCACAGTGTGTTGTCCACGTTCTCTTCTCCAACAGTAACTGTGATGACACTGTACATGACCTCTGTTTTCTTCCCCTTCCCCTATAATATCTCTTCAGTAGCTTTGTATGAAGTTTCACTTTCACTATCCCATAGTTCTTGAAGATCCTAGTTCAAGTACAAGGGCAGGTGATCAACTGTAATAATACTATGTTATTTTTGGAGAGAGTTGGTCAAAGCAGTGCTGCCTCAAGGGCAGTGTTTAAATAGCAAATAATACTGATTTTCTATACTTTTGATCAGAGAAATATGCTTGCCTTCCAGTAGGAGAGGAAACAGGATGAGCAACCTAAGACTTGGAAGACTTTACCACAAACCAATAATAATAATAAACAACTGAAACTGTTGGATACAAAGTACAGAAGTGAATAATTGCAGAGGAATGCGGAGTCCTGAGAACTTGAGCTGTTACCTGCCCCTGGGGAAGAGCAGAAGCCACAAAGTTCAATGCAAAGGGAGACTCCAGCAAAGAGAAAGAGGAGGCTGCAGCTAGGACTAGGACTGTACATAGTCTGTATCCAAAATGACAAGGGAAAGGATATTTAGGTATAGAACTACCTGGAAGGTGGATAACAGAATGGGAGGGTGGGGGAACTGTCAAAGCCTCACTGACCAGTGGGGCCTTTTAACTCTTCCTAATTAAACTCTCCTTAATGAATAGAGAATGTAATCAACTTGTAAATATATAATTAATGAGGGGAGACAGGTTTTTAAGCTTTTCGATTATAGTTTAAAATAAACATGGCATTGTTTAAACAATGTGGAAGGAAAATGTTTCTAAAAGGAAAATGTTACTTAAAAAGAAGCTTCAAAACAGTAATGTCTGCTTTTTTTGCAAAATAAATTCTGAACCAGTTTTCAGCTGGAAGAATAGCTGGGAGCTATTCACAAAACTTCACTAGTTCAGGTGTTAATTTTGTTAGATCCTTTGGTTTTCTTAGACAACCTGTGCCACATATATTATGTATTTGCATCACTGACCTAGCAGTCTGGAGAAAGTTTCTGAAGCTGAAACATCACAATTACTTCATGTAACTGGAGCGTGCAGTACAGATCAGCTTGAGTCAGAAAACTCTTTGTGCCTCCCCCATTTATGTGCATCCCTGAGCTTGCAAGTGTGCAGGCTGATGTCATACGCTGAGCAGCAGTCCTTGAGCGAGGAGCTCAGCTGAGAAGTTTAGCACTAGGAAACTGAAAGCAGCGATTGAGGGGTTGCTGAGTCGAGCTGTGCCACAACGCTCTCAAAATGCGGTGCCTGTGTGCAGTCCTCAGACCTCTCAGCAGTGATAGCTCATGCTCCATCTATTACAAACAGAGACCTACTTCGGAAGTGTAAGTTGTGTTTTTAAAAACTGCTTGTTACTTCCTGGATGTGTTTTCTTCCAGTTTAAATGGCTTGTTTCTTTGTGTTACTGTATGCACATCTGAACTTGTTTCTTCCCTTCCCCCAGTCTGGTTTGCAGCTTTCAAGGCAGCTGTGCTAAGAAAGATTTGAATATGTTAATATGGCTCGAAGATGCTTTTCACGGGGACTTCTAAAATATCTTTTGCTGTCTGCTAACTTTAGTCTGGAGGGAGAACTCTTCAGCTATAGATTGAAGCACAGCATTTTGTATTCTGTAACGTGATGCAGGCAGTGAATTGAAATCTTGTCTGCTTCTTTCTGAAAAGTTACTTACGTAGGCAGTTTTGACTCAGTTGATGATTTAACAATTAAAAATTTTTTTCTTCTTCAGCTAAATTGATTTTTGATTTTTATTCTTCATTTTGTTATTGTTGCTTTTTTAATAACACAAAACCCATGGAAATAACATGTAGCTTAATTGTGGGCTAGAGCTTGATTTAGAATGTACTGACTAGGAAGGTGGTACTTGTAAGCATCGGTTGAAACTGTGACATGAAAGAGCCATTGTCTTCATCAAAGCAGCCGTGCACTTAAGCTAACAATGTGGATATTTTTAAGCTGCTATTAATTAAAGAAACAGTTGTGAACTGTTGTTGTATTTGAACAGTGTTTTAACCCACTCATTTTATTGCAAGCATACCTTTCCATTATGTTTCAGTGTTGCATTTGTCCTTTGTGGAGAAATGAAGGACGGTTGCTTTGAGCTGAAGTAATTTCCTTTTTTGCCAGATACTTTTTGTTCCTGAACCTGTAGAGATAGGTTGGTTTAGCTTGAGTCAGAGTGGTACCAGGGTCTGCTCCAGCACACTGCTTAAACAAAGCTTTGGCTCCTGTTATTAAGTCTGTGTGCATGTTCATTTTAGACTTTGAACAAGTGAACATGTTGAAACTTGTCAGAGCGACCTATAGAAGTGAATGAAAGAAAACATTGTCCTCTTGGGAACGTCAGGAGGAAAACTGCGTAATTCAGTTTTAATTGTACCTTTTAACACAGCGCTGCATAAAAGGCTTCCTGGTGATGCAATTGTTAAGCGAGTTTTTCAGGGCGCTGTGTACATTTGAAGTGAGCTGAGGTTTAAACTTGCTCTGTAGGTTCTTGCATTGTGATTAAAAATGAAGCAATAAATAGTAGTGTCCTGCACTAGAAAGCAGTGGCCAGCACGGCAACCGCTGCATCCTCACATAGGAGCGTTCAGTTAAAGACAGGGGTTGCAGAATAGACAGAGAAAATAGTATTGGTTTGATTTTATTTTGTTTCAAGGTAGTCGACTTTCAGGCTGTATTGAGTATTTTTTTTTTCCCCCATTTTCTGACACGTCTGTGTTACAGTGCTGAGGTCAGGAAGAAGAAGGCACAGTGACTAACAGAAGAAATGTGAATGTGGGTGAAAAGGAGTTGATAGCCACCATGTTCCTCCCACTGTAGAGGCATTTAACAATAACTGTTTTTTTTCTAAAGCATTGTGTTATGGGATAGCCAAACAAGTGTTGTTGTATAATGGATTTATATGCACACAGCTGCATGGAGATATGCTCTTCATTATTTTGGCTGTTTGTGTCTTGGCAGTCTAAAGATGAAAGTTACCGTTGCTGAGAATGATGGTATATTGAATGAGGGGAATCAATGTTTGGCTTGTACTGAAATTGTGGCAGTGTTTTGGAGAGGAAAGAAGTTGTATAGATGTGTACATCTGTCTGAAGTGAGGAAGAGGAATGAATTATTTAAAAACAAAACAAATCAACCCAATGGTATACATGCAATCAATGCCATATACAGAGAGAATAGAAATGTAGAACTTTGTATTCTGTGACAGAAGGGCTTTCACAGGTGAAGCTTTGGTAAAACTTTGTGTAGAATCTGGCTGTGATGCCTTCATTGTCTCCACTGTGTAAGCTTTCACATCCCTTTGTGTGAGGCAGAGGATGTGCAGCCACACCGCAGCCAATCAGTGTAATGTTCCAGGGAATCAGCCTTACATCCTGGGTGAGCAAGTAGCAGGCAATCCTGTAAACCAATGTAAGTATGAATAGAAGTCCTTAAGTCACCTTGAGGGTGCCACCTGAATCAGTCATCAAGTTGGGAAGCCAATGGCTTTTTTTTTTATGCTGAGTAAGGGCTGTGATCAAAAAAAAAAAAACCATAAGCCAAAGTAGATCTTGAGGATGGAGATATTCACTTGGGCAGCTTTACTTCTTAAATCTCAATTTAAGCCAGAAAAGTACTCAAGTTTATTGTGGGAAGTTTTTTGGTGCATTTGGGCTAAAAACCTGGTCATGTCATGGGCTGATATGCTTAGGCCTGGAGTTGCACACGTGTTCTACTTGCAGATGGTGGAGAAAGGAGACCTACCTTCTAGGTGCTCTGGTGAGGTGATCCTTTTCCCGTGCAATATGATGGTACAAAGCAGCTGTTGGGAAACTTCCCTTGTCTGCTTTCTTGATTCTACTGGTTCAGAACTGCAGAAACACACCTGTATGCACTGAGAGTTGCCTGGCGCTGGTGTACTCTGAAAGAGGTTATATGAGGTTGCATCCTACCAGGTGGCAATACAGAAGCAGTATTGGTGTATTTAAACAAGGTGGTATAAGTAAATACCAATTAACTAAAGACAAATAAGACGCTCTGTTCTTTGAACCTGAAGAAACTAATAGCCAGAAGGAGGGAGATTTTGGGGATGGTGTATCTGCATTAGAAGACCTGTGTTCTTAGTTTGCTCTCATTATCTGTTTGGATAAATGATCCTAATAAACAAAGTGTCAGTCCTTCTGAAATGAGAAGGAATGTGTGTGTGTGTGGGGTGGGGATAAACAGGGTCAATTTTGTCTTAATCTATGCTTTTGTGGCATAGCTCGCTGTTATTTGAACCAGTGTATTTTTATGTATTACACTAGTGTCCTCTCAGTTTTTTTTCTTAGGGAAGCTGAACTGATGTAATGAAATGAAAGCAAATATTCATGAAAACACTGCTCTGAGTTTCTCCAAACTTGCCCCTCCCAGATTGTCACCTAGGCTTAAGTGAAAGAGTTTTGTTAACGAGATCATAATGTGCAAGTATTCCTGCCGTATTGCAACTAGATGTTTAACAATTATAGTTTTTACTTATTTTCTTTTTTCTAAAGAACTGAACCTGACAGCTGGCAGGGGCTTTCCTTGTAAATTAAGATGACAAAAATTACCTGGGAGGCAAACAGGCCTTGACTTATTTGGAAGTAATGTCGTTAATGAGCTGAAAGTAATGATTATCAGGATAACTTTGAAGAGATTATAATGGTTATCACATGATAGTATAGGGGTTTATTTGAGATCTAGTTAATTTACTATAACAACTTCTCAAAATATGAACAGCTCTATCTGCAGGTGACTAGAATTGCATACCCTGAATGCAAAGAAGATTTTAATAAGCTTTCAGCGTTTTCTTAACTTAGGATTTTATGTTCAGAATCGCATGTTCTTCTGCAGTGTGTTTTTTCAAGCCTGGAAATAAGCCCAGGTGCTGCTGTACCTTCCTTTCCTCAAGGAGAAGGCTGTGATATTTCTGAAGAGTTTAGATGACCAGCAAGGACTTATCCTCTACCTTATTTCTTTGAAATCTCTGGTATGTAAGGAAGCAGTGAATGTAGATGACATAAGTTTCATTGATAGCAGAGTGAACTTTCATACCTTTAAAAGGTAGCAAAGCAATATGAGACTGTATGTGACAACAGTTATGAGAAATGATCCAGATATGAGAAACTGTGGGAAGGTGACATACAGATTCATGACGTTTGAGGAGTGTTGGTTTCTTAAACTAACCTCGATGTCAAAACCATGTGTTATGTAATTATACCTTCCTTGAAACTCTAGCTTATGAGGATAGACTACGCACCAGTATCTGATATTATCTCAGTTATGTGGCTGCTGGTTAATTGATGTAATGATCAAAATTGCACTAGCATCTTGGATGCGCAATAGGTCATTAAACACTGAAGTGTGGAAGGAAGAAGGTTTTAAAAAAGACTCACTACCTTCCCGTGGGTGCTTGCTGTGTTAAAAGCAGCAGTGTTTGGCTCAGCACTTGATTGAATAGGGAGCCATTGACTATCACCTCTAAGTTCAGTTGTCATTTTCTTAGAATAAAGAGGTAAGTAATAAAGTACTGTGCAAATGGCTTTATTCTGCAACTTTTTCTTGAATGTAGTAGCATTTAATAGCTATCACTGAGCATCAGTCCCCTAGAATGGTAAAAGTGCAGTCCTGTCTTTGCTTCCTGGATTAATGTTGGAACTCAGATTGACAAATGTTCTGCGTGAACTCGAATACTAGAACAAAATTGTGGCAGTTTGTACGTTGTACTTCAGTTCTTGAATTATTTTTATTTATTTATTTGAATTAATGTTTTATTGCCAGGACTCATTGCATGTGAAAGACTCGAAGAATCTAATTCTAATTTTCTTGGTAATTTGATCTTAATTTACCTAAATATCTTGTGTGTGCAGTGAGGAGCTAGGAGAATTCATGGAGGTGAAAGGTGCCAACAACCCTGGGATCCTTGTACTGACCACAGGCCTCAGCAAACCTTTTATGCGTCTGGATAAATACCCCACGTTACTCAAAGAGCTTGAAAGGCACATGGAGGTATATCTTATCAGCATTTATGTTCCAGCTTAATGATGATTTGACAACAATTATTTTGAAGGTACATGTCAAACATGATGGGACCCCAAATTATCTTTGTTTCCTCTTCCTTCAGCCTTCTAAAATATGGGCTGCAATATTTCAAGACGTAGTGCAGTAAGACTTCCTGAGAAAGCTAAGTGTTTACAGTAAAGCTAGCCAGAGAAGCTAACTTTTGTTTCCAGAACAGTCTTGCAGGATCTTCAGTTGACTTGATGTTGATTTTATTTATTTTGTGCTTACTGCACACAACTTGAGGCAGCTTTATCTCATAGGAGTGCTGCTTTTCATCTTAAGATTTCAACCTGTTGGACACATCTTCTTGACTTCTATTGAATGCTGTCCGGAAATAATCTTTCCACATTGGGAAGATGTTTGAAAATCAACTGTTTCTGCATTTGCATCTTATAGGCTACATTTGTGAGCTGTGAAGGAGAAAGAGAAATGGAAAGCATACTAGCCTCTGGGTCACGTGGTTTGTCAGTCAATGACAACATGATGTTTTAGTCTGTAGGGAATGTGGTTTGTTTACAGTGAAAGCCAACAGCCTTTAAAATACACAATTCCTATTAGGAGTTAAAGTTGGTAAGCAATTTTTTTTTGTGTCCAATAAGTCATGTAAAATTTCCTTGACTCTAAGCATAAGAGTCATCTACAACATTCCTATTTCGCTTTTTCTGAGAGGAAGACCACCAAAGTTTTGAATGGGAAGGCTATGGAAAGAGAACAGAAAGGTCGAAAAGCTTTTATTTTGTGGGATTGTTTATTTGCTTTTAGTTAAGCCTCTAAGCATTATTATTATTATTATTTCTACTGAATTTTTTACTGTATGCTTTTCTCTTTGCTTTTAGGATTATCATCCAGATCGTCCAGATATTCAAAAATCCATGACAGCCTTCAAAAATCTTTCTGTAAGAATAATGAAAAATAGATAATGTATATTTTCAGCAACATGTTTTCCAGTTTAATCACATTGCTTTTAAAATGTGGAACTTTTTTGTACATCTCTGTGTAGGAAATTTTTCTGAAAGTTCTGGGATTCTGGAGATTAACATAGTTTGTGCACAGAGGTGGGGATTCACCCAATACTCTATTGGCAGAAAAACCATGCAAGAATTCTGCATCTGTCTGTCCTCTTAATAGTGTTTTATCTTTCTTTCTATAATTAGTGACCTAAAGAAAGGCCACACCATTTGAGTAGGTCTTCAAGATTTTACGAAGTGCTTTCATTCTAGGGGAGTAGTGTTATAGTTGAGGCAGAAATGATGATGGGGAAAGTGCAAATGAAGCTCAGAATATAGGAATCAGGTAATCAAGGGAGTAAGCCTACTTTGAACAGATGACCTGTTATTGTCTTTTATTTGAAATCTAAAAAGTACAGCTGCAGCAGACATAATTAATGTATTCTCAATTACAGTAAACCTAACTTCTGTGTTTCATGTTAGCAATGCATGCTGTTGGCACTTTGATTTTCATAAATTTTAGAGCAGAAAATGTAGTGTGTTCAGAAGAGATTTGGGGATCCCCCAGTCTGAGTGCTTCACAAATAAGAGGAAACAATTCTTGAGAAAAATTTGAGAGTTAAGTTGGGAGTACAATTATATGTAACTGCATAACTATATATGTATATATAGCAAAATAGGTTGGCAGGAAATGTAAGAAAAATAGGAGCAGAAGGTTGAACACACTTGGTTTGCACAACTGAGAAGTATCTTCTAATTAAAGTGTATTTTGTGCGTAGCCATATGCATTCAAGACAACTGTGTTACTGCTTCTTGCTTAGCCTAGCTGATTTTTGTTACAAGTACAAAAATGTAAAAAAGGAAGGGGAAATTTAAGAAACGGGGGATGTGACTATGAATTTGTAATTGGAATCGATGTATTAAAGAAAGAAATAATGTTGAAGTTAGCAGGACTAGTTTTATAGGAGGTACTGGTAACTAATCTAAAAAAAATACTTCAGTTTAGGCACTGTCTTCTGTGTACTACAATGACAGTAATAAATGTATAATGGTATTTCTACCCTCAACTGGTTCCAGATTGATACAATTGATAATGTTTTTGCCTCCATTTGTTAGGCACAATGTCAAGAAGTACGGAAACGAAAAGAACTTGAACTACAAATACTAACAGAATCAATCCGTTGTTGGGAAGGAGAAGATATTAAAACACTTGGCAATGTAATTTACATGTCCCAGGTCATGATTCAGTGTGCTGGAAGTGAGGTAATGGATTTCTCATCTTTACTGCCAGTCTTCCTTTCTCTTTCGCATTTAAATTGATAATAATCATTTTGTAGCAGAAATAAAAATATTTTGATATATCAATCTAGAGGAAAATCCTTCTGCACTGATTTAAGGCTTTTATTATAAAATAGGAAATGAACTACTTGAAGATGGGTGTTCTCATTTGTAAATAGATACTGATGTAGTTTAACAATAAGCTAGTCTCCTGTATAGTCAGTTCAACTTTGAAATTGGTGGGAGTTTTTGTATTGCAACCTTATATGATCAATTTCCTCCCTTAAAACAATAATTTCCATATGTATGAGGAAAGTGTTTTTGCAACTGAATTCTTGAAAATTTATCACCAGGTAACTTACTTTCAGATATTTTGTTAGCTATTTAAAAGAAATATCAGTAGAGCTGATAATGTGTCTTTTACAGCTGCATCTGATTTTAAAGAAAAAAAATCCACCCCAAATTCTCATTAAAATTAAAATGTCAAATGTAATGGACTCTTAGAAGTTTCTGCATAGCAATTGCTTTTTGACTAGATATAGAACAATTTAATATGTGCAAAACATTTGCTTTTTCTCTTTTAAATGATGTACACGTTTGTCAAGACTGAAAAACAGAAACATTTAAACTTGGTAAGAACCTTTAAGGCGTTAGAAATTGGAACAGTTACTTTGAAAATGGATATATTTGTCATTAAATCAAATCTTCAGGTGGCAATGCTTGTCTTTCAGTGTTTGTGGCAGTAAGATGGAGTAAATTTTCTCCTCTTTGCATAAAAGCACCCCCAAGCCAAAGTAAAGAATAACCTCAAAGTAAAACCATCAAATTAAAAGGGAACAAAGCAGTGATAGTTCCATTCTGTATATAAGCACTATTACTTTCATGATCTTTTCCAAATTCTGATGCTAATCTGATATTTTGTGAAAGTCTGATCTTATATTTGAGAGGCAAAAGTCTTGACATTACAGTAACAGTATCCATTCAACTTTTGTATGTTGTATATGCATTTCTAATGTTCTTGGATTCAGTGAAATCAGCGAAATGTTACCAAATTAAACAAGGCCAGTATTTCACCCAGACTATAAAATTAATTCTTTAAATTATGAGGCTCTGCTTTCCAGGAATAAATAGAAGCATGTTACTAGCAGTTCTCAAATAGAAAATTAAATAGTTCTCACTTGTTCTACACTTACAGAAGTTCAATTTTGCCAAAGGCAAGTATTTGTGGTGTAACTATAGAATTGTAATGTTGCTGATTATTTCAAATAATGTAGAGCATAAAAAGGGTAGAGGGAATCTTGTGATATTTTATTTACTCTTCTGTTTTCCTTTTTTTGTTAAGGAAAAGAATGAAAGGTATCTTCTTCTGTTCCCCAACATTTTGTTAATGTTGTCTGCCAGCCCAAGAATGAGTGGGTTTATCTATCAGGTAAAGGAACACATTTACATCTATGTAAATGCTGGTGTCTATTTTTGCCAAATGCTTCATAGAACACTTGCGTTATTAAACCTCTACATTTATGAAGAGAAAAGGTAGTTTTAACAACAAGAACTGATCATTTATTAAAAGAAGAGAACAAACAAGAAAGCAACTAAAAACAACAAAGAAAGAACCTATTTCTTCATTAGTAGTGATTGATCTGCCATGAAGGAATGCTGGAGCTTTGTCATTTGGGATTTCTACATGGTTGTCTGCATCCAGTTAGAGACTGTGAGACTTGATTAGGAGCAATTACATTGCAAAGTTCACTTTGTGTATTCGTGATAGTAGCTGAATTTATCTAAGACGGTATTGCATTTGGTGGTTCATTTAGATAATTAAGCTTCTGTTAGCTTTGTGCTGCTCTTAATAACTTTTGGTCAGTGTTTTATCCTTATGTGGATGGACAAAGATATTAGGAAAGGCAAGTGAGTGCTAGATCTCAAGTAGCACAGCGAGAATTCTAAGTGAAGGAAGATGCTTGTATACTTGTTACTGAAGTAGCTGACCGTAAATTTTTGTCTGTTAAGAAACACACAATACAGAATTAAACAGTGGATCTGTCAGGCTTAATTCTGCCCTCCTATTTTACGCTGCATACGCTTTCTTCCTTTTCTGTCTCATTTTGTCCTTCAGATGCACAGCATTGTTCACTAAATAAACAATTTCTGTGCACTTAATTTCAGCGTCTGTTCAGTATGTTTGTGACCCTTCCTTAATATTTACTGCCCAATCCTCTGTTGAATGCTAAACTATTAATTTCTCATAAGTTCCAATGTGAGGTTTTTTTCCTCATCACTAAGAACTCCTCAAATCCTAATGTCTGCATGCTCATAGCAAGGCAAAATTGTTTAAACACTCGTGCCTGGGACAGTGGCTTGGAGCTGTGTCAGAATTGCATGGCACGTGCCATCTGGATTTCTATTTTGAGGTTTTTGTCTCCTAAGTAGGACATGAGTAGATGAAAGATGCAACTCCCTCAGTTGTTCCAAAAGAAACAGTGTCCCTGAAGGCAGCATCTTTACCTGATTTATGCCTTTATAAAATGTGCACCAATCAGGATAAGATACATAAACAGTGTTCCTGATCCTTGAAGTGTAGGTGTAAGCTGCAGCTTCTCTGTCTTTACAGTGTACTCTCCATGTAGTTCTGGATATTTGATGTCAACAGGCTTCAGATGTTCTGGGTCATAGTGCTGGCAGTTGCCTTGTGAGCTGGTGGGAAGTGTCTTTAGCAGTAGTAAATGGAAGTTGTCATGAGTGCGAACAGTGTTCTTACAAGAGGGCCTCGCAGTTGTCTGTTAAAGGAAGGAAAATGCAAGTTCTATCTTTGTACTTCTGGTTTCCATGTGGCTCAGGTGATCGTTATTCTGTTGATAATCTCTTGCCTGGTGCGTTCCCAGATTGTCTTCCGCTAGTGTTGTCAATTCTTGCACGTCATTTCAGTGTGCCTGTGCTGTGTTCTTCAGGAACCAGCAAGAAACCGAAAAACAGATCTTAGGCTGCATTGTAAGGTACAGCATTTCCAATGTTTTCTTCATTGGAAAAGTTGTAGCAAAAATCTTTTCTCTGTTCTCTGGTGTCTTGTGACTGAGCATGTTTTTGCATAGAGAACACCAAGTGATTTCAGTTCAACTTGTAAGGAGCCTTTGTCCATCCTGCAGTCATCTTAAAAAAAAAAAGAAAAGAAAAGAAAAGAAAAATAGAATTCCCCTTCTTTGGAGCCAAAATTCCTCAGCACATGGCATTTGCACTTCTGCCAACATGTACTGAATAGTGCTTCTGTGCAAGAGAATAAAGAATCTGTCTTAAAGAACTTCTTAGTAACATGGCATTTTTTGGTAAAGCCTTTCATCCTGACAGTATTACATTTTACCTGTTCTTCTGTCTTTTGAAAAGACCAAAAAGTTATCCCAAACTGACTTTTTTTTCCAGACTGATTGGGCTTAAAATGAGAGTGAGTTTGTTTTCTTAAAATATTTGAGAGTGAATTTGATAGCTGTGGGAATGTTAGAGATGTAAGTCTTCAGTTAATAATGAATGGATTTGTTTAATGAAGTCTTCCTTTCTAAATATACCACAAACAAAATTTGTTCACTGACAAATATGCTTTCAGGTCAGCCACCATTGCTTCTAAACTTGTAGCATGGGTGATCCTGAATGTCTCACTTCCCAGAACTTGAGACTGTGGTGGATGATTGCTGTTACTTTTGTATGGATTGGTAGTTTGCATAGATATCAAATACTCATTCAAGTCACAGGTGTTATTTGCAGATGTTTGGCCTAAAAACTTTTCAAGTCCACACAGACACCTTGTAACAGAAGTTTTTAAACCCATCAGTGTGTGTTTGTGTGCTTGTCAGTTTACTGTATTGCACCTGTGTTCATCTAGAATTTGAAATTGTGTATGTTTTACTTGTTAATTTTTTTGTTGTATTTTGGACTCAACTTCACCATTAACTGCTTGCTTGCTTGCTTATTTGTTTATTTGTTCCTAGGGGAAGCTACCAATGACTGGAATGACTATCACAAAGCTAGAAGACAGTGAAAACCATAAAAATGCATTTGAAATATCAGGTACTAGTCCAAAATATTTGTATTTCCTATTTATTAGGCTACGTTGCCCTCTGTAAGGAAGGGAATTTCAGACAGTCTTAGGGGAGCTTTAATCAAGATCTTTCCTTTAGAAGCAGTCAGTCTCTTTACTGAGAGACCTTCAGTAGCTCTGCTATTCAGGATTGCAGTAGTGTTTGTTTTGGATGTTTTCTGTCTAGTAAGTAATTTGTTATAGCATGTAGCTTAATTCCCTGGGCCAAATAAGGTCGCATTCTTGGGAATATGCTTTTGGAGCTGGAGACTTGTACCTTCATTTGTTTCCTGGATCATTTCTGCCTCCAAGCAGGTTGTGTTTCAGTGAGGTTATATTGAGGCTCTCAAGTGACAGGCAGCGTGACACATCAGTGCTTTGAGGTGGAGGGAAAAAAACAGTTGATGGTACTTGCTCTTCTGATATAATAGCTATGAAGCTGACCTCAGATGAGGGATGTGATGGGTTAAAATGGAGTTATCTGTAGAAATTAAAGTAACCCTTGGTTAAATCTTCCAGCTGTGTTCCCAGGTGACTCTTGCCTCATCTTTCATACTAGATTCAGGCTGACCTTATGACCTCTGAACAATACTTCATGGTTTTTCCTGTACTGAACTTTACAGTCTGAAGAGTGACATTGTAGGCTATATGTTTGCTTTCCTGGGAAAAATGGAGAAGTATAAAATCTAGTGATTGTCCCTCTGGAACTGAGGGTGAACCTCTCTCTTACATCTATTACTTACAATAGCAATTGTGTTTAATTATCAAAGATAGAAAAGTAGGTAGAATTCTTTTGCTTCATGGAGGAATATGTATGTGGAGGAAATGTTCTCACATGATAAATGTTGTTCCAAAAATAGTGGTTAAATTTTTTGCATAGTAATTGATTATGTTTTATGAAATGTGTATCATTGTTATCACGTCAGTTTAAGTAGTTCTTCTGTAGTTTCTTATGTCTTATTTTTTCTGTTGCCTAGGAACTATGATTGAAAGGATACTAGTGTCATGTAACAACCAACAAGATTTGCATGAGTGGGTGGATCACCTGCAGAAACAAACCAAAGTCACAACTGTTGGGAATCCCACCATTAAACCACATTCTGTGCCATCTCACACAGTAAGAAACACTTTGTGCATTGAAGTGAATGAACCATGTGTACAGAACTAGGTTATCTGGCAAGTGTGCTGCTATATTAAGCATTTTCTTTACCATTAGTAACAAAAACTGTCACAACTGTGGTTTGTTTCAGAATATCATTTTGTTTTTAATTGTGTGAGGGAAGAGTAAAATGTTTAGTTCTTGGTATAATAGATTAACCTTAATTCTTTGTTTTGTTTTTTACCTTGTTTTCATTACTTCTGATTTGACTAAGTAGTATGTCATCTTCTTTTATGTACTCTTAGAACAGTAGGTTTTAACTGGTGATGATGTACTTGAGTCTGTGGAGAAACAGTTTCCTTTGTTGCCATCTTTTCTATTCCGATTTGGGGTTGATATGAATGGATCTTAATTTAGCTCTGACCTTAGTGGTGAAAGAAGTAGGAACTGGGCTGCTTGTAGCTGTTCTTTCTTTAGTGCTTGACTTCTCTGTGGTAGACAAAATGCTCAGTTTTTCCAAATAATAGTTCAGTGTTAAAATTTTAAAATCTCTTCTGTAGTAAACAGAAGGACTAGACAAGAGATTATTTCACCGGTCCTTTATGATAGTTTGCCTTTATAATGGTGATGACATGCTTTCTTTCTCTTCTCACAACCATTGTCTTTGACAGCTTCCTTCCCATCCAGTAACACCCTCCAGCAAGCACTCAGATAGCAAGCAGATACCACTGACTCCTGCATACCACACTCTCCCTCATCCGTCACATCATGGGACTCCACATACCACGATAAACTGGGGACCTCTGGAACCTCCTAAAACGCCCAAGCCCTGGAGTCTGAGCTGTTTACGGCCTGCACCTCCACTACGACCTTCAGCAGCACTATGTTACAAAGAGGTGAGATGCAGCAGCCAAAAAATATTACTGCGTGGGCTGCCTACAATGTGAAGTATAGCTCTTCTACATACCAACATTTTACAGTTTTGAGCGTATTTTTTCTGTGAATATGTATTAAGAGTTAGTGCTGAATCAGTGGTAATGGGCAGTGAAAGCTGTTCAAGTAGATGTTTATTCTCACAGCTCAAAAGATACAAAGGCTTGTTAGGAGAGTATGTTGACACCGTTTTCTCCCTGCATAGTATTTCCACTTATTTTCTAACTTTGTATTGTTAAGGAATTTTTTCTTTTTTTTTTTTTTAAACCCATCCTAGCAATTGATCATCTAAGCTTATTGCAGAGTTGCTTGGTAGGCATGCTGAGGAACATTTAGTATAAGGGATCTTACAGTTCCTGAAAATGCAGTATGAAATCATTCTGAACAGCTGTGGTGGTATAATGGACTCATGGTTCACAGCTTAAATTTTATGATGCTGTTGTAGTTTTTAATTACCATATGGTATGAAGCATGAATCTGTTCTGAGAGAAATACAGCAATGGTGGTAGGTTAATTTGATCTTTCCATTACATTGTGCATGGCTTTGTAAATACTGGGAAAGTATTATGCATTCTCATAATTCTAATTTAGTACAAAGCAACAGGACCCAAAAAGAGTAATAAATTGGAAGTCATAGGATCACAGAATGGTTTGGGTTGGAAGGGACCTTAAAGGTCATTTAGGTATAACCCCTGCTGTGGGCAGGGACACCTTCCACTAGATCAGGCTGCCTAAAGTTACGCCTGCGAAAGTCTTTTTTTTTTTCTCTAAGCCTATGATGTTAAGAAAACAGTGTTATTTTGCAGGCATGTGAATTGCAATTTGTTAAACTGTAGCCTAAACACAGTGTGGTGTGGTTGTTTCTTGTTTGTTTGTGCTGGGTGTGCGTTTGTGATGATTTTGCTTTTATTTTTTTTTCCTTCTCTTTAAATATCCTCTAAGCAATAGGGAATAAGTGATAGGTGGCCTTAAGTTAGAAGGTTAGTATTTGGGTTTGGTTGCTTCAAGGTGTTCTCCTGTTTAACTGTACTATACATCTCTTGTAAGTCTCTTGTAAGTCTATACATCTCTTGTAAGTCATCTATTACATCTCTTTGTAAGTTAAATTGTTTTCATGTCTTTTATGTATGGCACTTACATTCTCCAATGTGTTTAAGTTCAGGTGTTTAGGATATGTTGGTATTCAGTCTATCTTCATTGTCTCCAGTCTGTCCTGTTTATTCACCTTTTTACTTTCTCGTTCTGTACTTTTATAGAGGATGTCTCATGCCTGTTTAGGTAAGGGATACATGAGAAATATTCCTTTTTGGTCCTGTAAAATTAGCAATTTCTCAAAATTAGTGTTGTTTCTCTAAATTAGCATGCCTCCATTTGGAGCAGAGATGCTATTCGTTACTGTATTTCTTTTGCTATAGGTCTGTTCTGATAAAGCTCCAAATGTTTAAAGACACTGACTTTAAAGAATATAGGAGTACTGCCTCCCAAGCTTCCTTTTTAGGTCCTTTTTTAACCTACTTCAAAGTAGACAAATTAAATGACTGTTTCTTCAAAGGTTAAGTGAAAGAAGTGCTAATATATGCCTGAGTGTCTCCTTTGCTCCAGTTCCCAAACCTGCATGCTTTTCTGTACAATTCTGTTCACAGAACAGATAAAATATCCAACTTGGTTTATAGTTGGAGAAGGAATGGACAGGAAATGAGATAGTTCAGGCAAATCTCATGCTCTAAAGGATATTATTAAACTGGGTTACAGCACTGTTAGCAGATCTTTTAGTTATCTTACTCTTCTGTGTGTCTTTAAGAAACTAACCTTTAAAATATGTTAGAGAAGCTTTACTTTTTTTTTTTATTCTCCCCACACAGGATCTAAGTAAGAGCCCTAAAACCATGAAAAAGCTGCTTCCCAAACGCAAGCCGGAACGGAAGCCATCAGATGAAGAATTTGCACTGAGAAAAAGTAAGAGACTTGAGCAAATGTCTGCATAGTGCAAAGACTGGAATTAACATCAGTGTAAATTGTTTGTAGGTTAGATGTACAGTCTGGGTTCCTCTCCCCTGGGGGTAGGTATCTACCACAGACTGTTTCTTTTATTCACCTTAGGCACTTGTATCACACTGGCATAAGTAGCTTTCTAGAGTCGTGCAGTTGAGTACTGAATACAGGAACTTATCCAAGGCTATGTGGGAGGCATCCTGCTTTACAGTGTTAGTGTGTGGACATAGATGGGGGTAGAAAGTGTGGGGAGGAAGGCAGAAATAGCAGGATGATGCATAGAGATTTATTTACTTCTGAGTCTGTCAGCAGCGCTTGTACTGTGCTACTTATTCTAATTAGCAATTAAATAGCTTGCAAACTTAATCTCATTGCGTTTAGAAACTCTTGTTTAACTTCTACCACTTGGATAATGTTATTGCTGCTAACGATAAGTTACTGGTTTTGGTGCCTTTGCTTTAGGTGGCACTCATATCCTCTGATCAGATATGTTCTAGGAGAGCTAGTCATTTTAGGCTCTGATGTAGTCAGAGAAAGGTACTTGGTCCTGAAGTAGGCAAGCAAGCTAGGTCAGGTGATGTAGGCTGTTGAAGTGCCTTGTAAATTTGTGTGAATAAATGATCTAATTGCTTGTGTCAGTGAAAGATAAGGTGTTTAAAATAGCTGATGTTCACACTTGAAGGTCAGAACTTTTTATTCCAACTTCTACTTTTGTCCGCTCTTTGCTCATGAACTTCTTAAACCTGTATACCTTTCCTGTTGAATACATGGAGTGTGTTATTGTAAACATTCTCTACTCCTATCAGACAACTTTTTAGGATTTCCTTAATTTTCATCTTGTAACTGGCATAAGGAAGAAAATCAGATTTAACTACAAAACTATAGTAAATTGGTTGTTTGTTGCCCTGCATTGTTTTGAGTCCATGCTAGTCCTATCCCTGGTACTTGCTACAGTATTTTAGATCTACCTCATTGCATTCTGTGTGCAGTATGTGTATAGTCTTTTAGTAAATACGTGGAGTAGCTTCTGTTTGTTTGGATTAGATTAGAAATATATCTGGATTATAGAAACCCAAGTTAACTGAAATTTTAAAGTATCAGTGATAGCTGAGGTAGTAACAAGCTCTGATACTCAGCATTACATGGACACTAAATGTCTGTGTACGGGCTTGGGTGGTGTATATGCACGTGAGTCATGACCCTCATCTACTCCATGAATCGCAGTATCATAGAATGGCCTGGGTTGTAAAGGACCTTAAGGTTGTAAAGGACCTTAAAGATCATCTAGTTTATATCGCCAACCACTAGACCGGGCTACCCAGACCCACATCCAGTCTTGCCTTGAATGTCTCCAGAGGTGAGGCATCCGCAAGCTCTCTGGGCAACCTGTTCCAGTGCATCACCGTCCTCTGAGTGAAAAAATTCCTCCTAACATCTGACCTGTATCTCCCCTGTCTTAGTTTAAAACCATTCCCCCTTGTCCTGTTGCTATCAACCTGTGTAAACAGTCATTCTTCCTCCTGTTTATACACTCTCTTCAAGTATTGAAAGGCCACAAGGAGGTCTCCCCGGAGTCTTCTCTTCTCCAAGCTAAACAAGCCCAGTTCCCTCAACCTTTCCTCACAGGAGAGATGCTCCAGCCCTCTGGTCATCTTCTTGGCCCTCCTCTGGCCGCATTCCAAGAGCTCTGTGTCTTTCTTGTGCTGGGGGCCCCAGACCTGGATGCCATACTCCAGATTGGGCCTCACAAGGGCTGAGTAGAGGGGAGCAATCGCTTCCCACTCCCTGTTGGCCATACTTACTTTAATGCAGCCCAGGATATAGTTGGCCCTCCAGACTGCAAGTGTGCACTGCTGGCTCATGTCCAGCTTCTTATCCACCAGGACCCTCAAATCCTTCTCCACAGGGCTGCTGTCCAGAAGTTCTTCCCCCCATCTGTTTAAATACCTGGGATTGCCCTGGCCCAAATGCAACACCTTGCACTTGGCCTTGTACCTCATTAGGTTCACATGGGCCCACTTCTCCAGCCTGTCCAGGTCCCTCTGGATGGCTTCCCTTTCCTACAGCGCACCACTCAACTTGGTGTTGTCTGCAAACCTGCTGAGGGTGTACTTGATTCCATTGTCTATGTCACTGATGAAGATGTTGAAGGGCACTGGTCCCAAAACTGACCCTTGGGGACACCACTTGTGACTGACCTCCACTCAAACATAGAACTGTTGATCACAACCCTTTGGCTGTGACCAGCCAGCCAGTTCTCATTCCATTGAACAGTCTATCCTCCAAATCCATACCTCTCCAATTTAGAGAGAAGGATGTGGTGAGGAACCACATCAGAGACTTTGTGGAGGTCCAGGTGGGTGACATACGTTGCACTTTCCCTGTCTATTGATGCCATTACTTCATCATAGAAGGCCTCCAGATTGGTCAGGAAAGATCTGCCCTTGAGGAAACCATGTGGGCTGTCTTGAGTCATCTCTTTGTCTCGTCTGTNTTTCCACCTCCTGTACATTTCTCTCTTTTCC
>VXAB01013811.1:0-34004 GCA_013399175.1 Odontophorus gujanensis
AGGGAAGGAGGGAGGGAGGGAAAATAAAAGGAAATCCAACTAACGCATTCATTGTTTTTTGTATGTAATCAGGCCTGATGCTACCTCTCACCAAGCCAGGAGAAGTATACTATCGTGAGAGATGGAGCCCACCTTGCTGCCCCTGAACATATCGTTGCACAGAGGTGAAAGTACTGTGGTTGCAATGCCCAGGATAACTTTTCTGGAATAGAGGCTGGGTAAGTGCTGCACTGTGTCATGGCAAAGCCATCAGCTCATCTGTCACTCACTTGGCATTACTGATACTGCATGGCTATGATCTTGGGTATGAGAGCAGGGAAATATAATGTACTCTTCTCAGGAAGATATTCAGGACATTTTCTGGAAGGAAAAGGACTGTGATGTTACAGTCACTTTCTCAGTTCTCTCCCAGCCAACTGGCTCAGCAGCATTAAAGGGCAAGTTTTCTTTAATCAGATATCATCTCAGGAAAGTCTGAAGCAGGAAGGACAGGGAGAACTTCTCATGGGAAGTCTTGCCCACAAGATGGCTTCATTTGTCCAATTTCTGTTTGCACACCAGGTATCATCATAGCAGGTTACCTGTGGCTGGTGTTGCAAGACTTGGGGAAACAAACTTGTGCATCAGCTTACATGATGGAGAGCAACAGCATGCCTACTACCTTGTCAGGGTAGCCAGGAAGACCAGGAAGACTCTCACTCTTGGCACTGCAGAGCAGGATGCAGGCTGTGCAGTGGCTACCAGTCTGCAGTGAATGAACCTAGCTGCCAGCTTCTCTTCAGCATGCTTGAACTGACTAGTAGTCATCAAGGAGCAGCATAATTATCCACCTAACCCTGCTCTCCACTCAGTGCAAGCCCATGGCCATCTACTGAGAGGCCTTGAAGCCTTGGAGACAAAAATATGTTTTAAAAGACCCTCTAGGAGGTGAAGTAAAAAGGTCTGGAGACTTTAACTTTACTTTGAAATTTATATTTTACCACAGTTCCAAGAAGTATCCTGCAGATAAGGAACAGGTTTTTTTTCAGCCAGCCCTACAAAATTAATGAAAACCTTCAACTTCCCAGGACCCTGTGGTCCCCTGGGGACAATCGTCCCAATTAACATTTTCTTGATTGCTTGTCATTAGGCCTTCAGAGTGTGAAAAAGTGCTACAGAGAAATCACAGTTCAGCCACGCAGCTAATCCAGTGGAACATTTTTATTGTTACATCTGAGTGAGGAAGCTATAAAACCGAGAGAGAGAAACTGTGCTGAATCTTTCCAGCTCTTTGAGCAAGTACCCCCCAAAGATTTAGCATGATTTCCCCTCTCCCAGCTGTAATTTAAACAACCCAAAACCTATGGCTTGTGTAGGAGTTTGTTATATGCTTTATTCTCTCATAACTTACATTTGAGGCCTGGTGGTGCAGAAAGTGTTCGTGAATTTAGGCTCAAGGCGCACCAGAGAAGCTGCTCCAATAATCCCATGGTGAATCGAGAGCTGAACAACATTATTAATGGAGACAATAATCACAGTGATAAGGCATATTTTCCCTGCCTTTCTTTTCTTCCTCATGCAAACATGTACACACAGACCTTTGTGACCATGGAGTGCCTTGAAAATTTGTTAGCATGAATGTAATGGTGATCTAAAAGGAATTTGCAGCATGATGTATCCATGAAAAATCAATGGAATTCATGCTGTTAAAATACATGGGCCTTTTTAAAAGTCCATTTCAGTGAGATCTGGCCCAGGCTCAGCTGTGATAAGCACTCTCACCTGAGGCAGACAATGGGTAACAGGCAGCAGAGTCCCCTGAGAAGTGGAGCTGCAGGGGGGCGAATGAGTAGAACTGCTGGTCTTGGAGAGAATATCTAGATAGCTTTCTATGTTGTTGGAAAAAGTCTGATCTATAATCTGAATGTGGAATGACTCTTCTCTGGATGAGGGACACTGAATTCCCATTAATCTTGGAATGAAACATTAAGGTTGGAAAGACCACTAAGATACAGTCCAAACATCAGCCCACCACCGTACCACTAAACCACATCACTCAATGCGACATCCACCCTTTTATTGAAAACCTCCAGGGACAGTGGCTCCACCACCTTTCTGAGCAGCCTGTTCCAATGAAGCAATGTCCCATACCATGGTGTAGTTCCTGTGCTGTAATTCACAAAGCACCTCTACCATACCCCACGTATGTCAACTCTACACACTGTCCTCCCACAGAAGCAGCCAACCCAAAACCTCTGGCAATACTTGTGGCTTGCTTCATCTAGCATTTTCCATAGTTTTTCTGCATCCACATAGTCATGTAAAAACAGGATAATATAGACTGGACAGGACCTCCAGTTATCTGGTGCAGCCCATACTCCAAACAGGATCAACTAGTTCCTGGTTATGTTTCTGGGCAGCCCCAGACTGGACGCAGTATTCCAGGTGCCACTCAAAAATCCCAGAGGAAATGAAAGATGTCCATCAACCTACTGCCAATAATTTTACTAGTGCAATCCAGGAGGTAATCCTGCACCTCTCTTTGCTGCAAGGACACATCACTGGTTCTTATTGTCTATTTTCCAAAAGGACTCACTTAATCCTTGTAGAATCAAAGCTGTTTCCCAGACGTTCCACAGCCAGCCTACATTGGGTTGTGCTGGCCCAGGTTCAGAACATTATGCTTCCCATTACTATATTAAATAACAGTACAAAAGTAAAAAATTGATACATACATCCACTGAAACTGTAAGGGCAAAGTGGAAATCATACTCCTAGACTAAGGTCAAGCAGGCTGCTTGAGAATATGCGCTAATGACCAGGCAGAACGCTAATGACTGACTGCACGAACTCTCCTTGGAGATATTTTGAAGTCATCTAGACATGGTCCTGTGCAACCAGCTCTAGATGTCTCTGCTTGAGTTGTGAGGGAGAGAGGCAGGAGTGGACTAGATGACCTCCAGAAGTCCCTTCCAACCATTCTGTTGTTCTGTGACCAAGGCCACGCTGCTCCAGCTGTAGGCCCCTTCTGCCACTCCAAAACGTCAGAAACCAGGGAAACCAACCCTCCAGATGTCATTGGGGCGCTGTGAGAGGATTGTATGGAAGAGGGACTAACCCTGAAGCAATGTGAGGCTGGCCACAGCGGGCTCCTATTGCTTGTACCTTACTAGGCCCACTGTCTTGGCTGGGTGAAAGCCAGGAAAATGTACAGATGATTAATTAATTTTATTTCTTTCTCAGTAATTACTGAACATCCTTATTGTTTAACTTCATATTTCTAAAAATAAAGAACTTGCAGTTGTGCTTATAAGGCAAAATTAAAATCCTGACTTCAAGCATCCTGATTCTTTCATGTGCATACCTCAGGAGGGAAATAGACTTCAAACAAGAATGCCTGTGTTTCCTTTCCAGTTACTGGGGTGAAGAGACAAAAAATAGAAACAATCAAGAATCGCAGACATGCTCCCTGCTACAGTTGTCACACTCAGAGTGTAGCTAGGATCACTGCTGTGTATAATGCTGTTGCCCAAGCTGTGCAACATGGAACAAATACAAAGCGCATCCCTGCTTCTCTTTTCTTAAGCTCTTAGACTCCAGAAGATGAAGGAAAGGGCTTCTGCTGTTTGCCTATTTTCAACTATTTTATATACGCTAGGCAAAGACTGGTTGGAATGTTCCTAAGGGCTCCTAAACAGTATTAAACTCTTCTGAATCTATTTGGGGTATTTTTTGCTGTTGTTGCTGTTTTTCGGTTTGTTTATTGAGTTTTGAGGTTTGCTTCCATTTTTACTTAATATTTAATAAGCTTGATACTCCACAATCCCTGATGACATATAATCATTCATTTGGACACTATGCACAGATCTTTTCCCACAATTAAACCTCAGAGTGTTGCAACAATATTCATTTATATCTTCAAATCAGTCAATAATACCATTAATGTAGGAGTGTTCAATTACAGAGTAAACATTAACATTTAGCTAGAGCCATGAGAGTAAAAGTCTCAAAAGGGAACCAAAACTCTTCCGGACTGTGCTCTAAGTTTGTTCAGCACACAGTTAATCTACCAACAAGTGAAGGAGTCTTCTCCAAGAACTACTAGGGATGTAAACTAATACATTATATTATAAAACCAATAGACAATACTATAAACCAAGAAATAATGCCTGAGACCATCAGGCAAGGCACAGCTCAGGTGCAGACAAGTCAGTTATCTAACTATTGATTCAAGGTCATAACGGGAAATGGATTCTAAGTTATAACAAACACCAGTTATGCCCAACTTCTATCATGCTAATAGATAAGGCCAGAATTTTGCTAGGGTTCATTTAATAGTGTACACAACAAGGTTTCAAAGAAAAAGGAAGACTAATATTATATTACTATCACAAACAGTGTCACAGAATTCAGTATTACATCATTCCAAATCTAGCATCTGCCTTTACAGTTGCAATTGGAACACAATACCCTACACAACAGTGTAGGCATGGTGCAGACTGGTTGGAAAGCAGCTTGGCAGAGAAATACTGGGAATCCTGGTGGACATGAACCAGCAATGCACCCTTGCAACAAAAAAAAACAAAAACAGAAAACAAACAAACAAACAAACAAAGGCTAAGAGCCTCCTTGACTGTATTAGAAAGAGGTCTATTATGAGATAAAAGATCTTTCATCTCTACTCAGCACAAGTGAGATCATACCTGGAGTATTATGTCCAGATTTGTAAAAGAAAGAATGAACAGCAGCAATTTCAGTGAAGGGCCACCAGTGTGGTCAAGTGGCTAAAGCACTTGCCCTGTGAGGGAACTTGGTTTAGCTGGAGATGAAACAGTTCAGTGGGAACCTTGTTATGGCATAAGAGAAGCACCCAAAGGAAGTCATGGAGAAGATGGAGGCAGACACTTCTCAAACACTGAATCTGACAGCAAAAGGACAAAGGATAATAGAGAGGAAACTCCAGCTGGAGATTATGACAGCATCATGAGAGTGGTAAATTAATTACCAGAGCAAGCTACCCAGATATGTTGTGGAATCTCTGTATTTGAACACCATGCAAGCTTGGCTGAACAAGGTCCTAGCCCTGCTGTGAGGAGGTGCCTTCTGGACTGTATCATCCCATTACTCCATGGGTTTTGTAAGAAACCATCGCTAAAATTACCAAGAAGGAGACTCTTTATCTAATTATAGCTGCTTTTAATCTAAATATGGCTAAATCATCTTCAATTAAGCCTTTATGGAGCTGGAGACATATCTCATGCTTTCATTCTTTCAAATTCCTTACTCCAATTCACCTACAAAGAAGTGGTCTAAATAACATCCTCTTCTCCTTTATGTGTTTCTGTAAAAAATCTTCACTTTACAGCTGGCTTAAAAATAGTAGACTGCAGAATAACGTCTTCAGTTAAGACTGCAGGAGTTTTTTATTCATTTTGGCTCTATTGCCCTGCTTCCCACAGGCAGTATGCAATTACTTTGAGAAAAATAAAAGATATTACCCAGCAGTGGTGCATGACACTTCCAAGTCACTTCTACTGGGAAGCACAGTGCTGCAGTAAAGCACCCATTATTAGGTAGAGTCACATGGACTAAGCATCAGCACTTCCCTACATTTTTGTTTCTGCCAAGGTAATACGAAGAGACTCAACTTGGTGAAACAGAACGATGAAATGAGCTGTTCTAACTTCCTCGGCACAACCTAATCTCCTGAAAATCTCAGTATTGCCGCAAATGCCTCTCCCCATGCTGTGAAGTCCTTGACTTGGAGATTTTCAAAGGCTCCTAGAACATGATGACTAATAAAATGCAAAACCATCCACTTTTATGAAAGTGTTTATTCATAAGAGTATGTAGAGAATATATGTGACAGCACAGGAAAAGAAGAAGCTTCATGGGGTCATCAGCTTTCAGACACGCTCAGCCTGCCTTAGACTATCTCTGACAGTCTAGATCTTTCTTTAAAAAGTTCTGACACCGCCTGGGACCCCATGTAGTCCCGAAACAATCTGTTACAGTGCTTAACTATCTTTACAGTTAAAAAGTTTCTCCTAGTATCCAACCTAAATCTCCCTTGCTACAAATTAAGCTGATTAATTCTCATCCAACCCTCCGTGGACATGGAGAACAGTTGATCACCAACCTCCTTAAACATGTTTAAAGACTCCAGTCACGTTCCCCAGTTTTTCTTCTATTTTCTCATAGACAAGACCATTCCTCCAGTTTTTTCTCATAGGTCACATTTCTCTCCATTGAGCACCTTTCAAGTTGTCTGCACGTTTCTTGCTGTGAAATCCAAAACATCCAGCATGACTTTGTAAATGTGAAGCAATAGGAATTAGTTAACTTCATGTCTCATCCAGGAAATGGATGCCAGTACATTTAATGCTAACATGATATCATTGGCCCATCTTCAGTTTCTGATTCAACGCTACTTTGAGATCTTGTTGTACAGCACTGCTGAGTGACCACTTCCTCCACTCCATACTCTTTCCTAAAATGTAGTCTTTAGATCAATATTTATTAAACTCTACCTCAGTGATTTTGTACCATCTATCTGATTTTACAGTATTATTTTCAGTTTTAAGCCCAACAAAATACTTGAAGCTCATCAGATTGTTCTAATAGATACATCTGTTTTGTTACTATATTCCTAGTTATCTATACCATATTTCATGCTGCTTTCAATTTTGACCTTACAGACTTTCTCCTCCTTATCTTTTCTACTTTTCTTCTTTCTTCATTTCCTCTCTTCTTCTCTTTTACTCTTCTTTCCCCTCTAGCCCATCCAGCCAAGATCCTCACTGAGGGAATAATTACTATTCTGGCTGCAAATCCTCTATATACCATTCAGCTCAACAACATTCCTACTAGATAGTCTATATGTGGTTTGCAGTTTAAAGTGGAGCATACATTTTACAGTACTCACAGACAGGCATGGATTAGGGTTTCCATTAACTTTATATTATTTTATACTTTAACTATATAGCTGCACACTTGTATTTAAAGCAAATATGATTTTTCTTCAGTACCACTGTAATAAATATGCATTAACCACTGATAACACAGAAGGAGGGAGGGTTAGCTGGGTTGTGTCAGAGCTGCTGAAGGAAGATCCACCAGCTCTGCAGGGCTCTCTGGTGAAATCAGTCATTCCTGCATGAGATCAAGGGTACACGTCCTCTCCTGAACAGCAAGAATAACCAACATGTACAGTTCTTTTATCAGAGGAATATCAAATTGCTAATGTTAATTAACTCTCACAGTGCTTATGAGTGGTACACTGCTATTGTTATTCACAAGTAAAACAAACTTTGGTGATTTCCTATCAAGATGACCAAAGTAATTAACATAACCCAAATGCAAAACACATGATTACTGTCATTCAAAGCCTCTAAAAAGATCAAGATAGTCATACATTTAGAGATTTCTTTCCAGTTAAGAACCAACATTAATTAGCGATACTCACAGAAGACCCAGTCACCCAATGCAAGTGGGCACAAAGCCAGGGCTGTTACCTCACACATTTACAGTGCTCATTACAGCTGCAGAGCAGAGGCACACTGCCCTTGCAGTGACAGGTAGCTCAAGGAGAATGGGCACATGAGTTCTGCTGCTGGTGCCATGCAGGCTGCCACATAGTTCTGAAGAAGCAGAGAATGATGTTCACACCCAGTCTACAGCACTGTCAAAACTCCAGGAGCAGCCCTTGGGCTGGCAATGACAACCCCAAAAAATGAGACTTGGAGGCATCCCAGCTCCAGCCACAGCCCGAGACACCCCAGTGGTCCAGCACAGCTCTTCTGACCATGCTGAAACTGAAGTCCTAGCTAACTCACTAACAGAATTTTTGTTTACCTTTACCCAGAAGCATAAATTATGAGCCCCCAAGAAAGACTGTCTACATGACCAAAGATATGTAATAATTGGTGACAGTCTCACATGAGGTATAGCTTTATTTTGACATCTAAAGGATTATTTTCAATTATGTCTTCCTGGACAATTATGCTTATTCTAGCCCCATAATGCATTGTGTCAGTCATCTCTGGACATAAAACACTTTAATAGTGTACAGTAAGCTCTTTCCTTCCACACAAAATATCTTTGGGCCTATAATTACATTTCATAAAACCTGGGTACCATAATTTAGCAGTCTCTTTCATAATGTTAGATCTGCATTTGTACAAAATACAAAAAACTTTACATATGCTTTATCCCTAAAGCTTTAATTTGTTTCCTGTCTATACAAAGTGTCATAAGTTTGGTTAAAATGGTACATTTCACAAGGCAAGAATTAAGCTGGCATAACACTTGACAAGGCCATTTCACAACACAGGAGTTAAATTAGTTGACTTTGTACCACATAACTTTGCTAATAGAGGATCAATAATCTCCTTACCGTTTATCACCCCACTAATTTCCAACCCCAAACAATTTCACAGCACAAGCCAGTGGCTAGGGGATATGCCAGAATCTTCTGCTGCAGACTGAAAATTCAGCAAATTGACAGATAGCTCCAGAACTGCCTAACAACATGAATTTTATAAGGACAGCTAAGACATGAATTGTAGCAGACTCAGTTACCCCAGTAGGGTTCCCATATATAAAGCAAAATAGGAAAACCATATAGATGAAGTAGATTTTTGTTTTCAAAGACAAGTTTTCCTCACTCCTGCTCTTTCTCTAAATATTTTCTCACTAATTTTTCGGTGCACACAAACATTCGGATGTGTGTGTCAAAGTACCCTGTTCAGAATTATGTATGGTGACACAGAGTAAGGGACACCCACTCACAAGTCCTCACCCAGTCCCTGGGATCATAAGGACAGATGATGACAACATGTGAGCTTTGCAGCCTTCACAGATTCTCTTGTCAAAGGCACAGGGTTGTTTGCCAAACATGGGTTGTTTGGTAGCAGCGTGGTTTCATATGGGGGGCTATAAGAAAGAAGGGGACAGACTCTGTAGCAGGGCCTGCTGAGATAGGATAAGGAGAAATGATTTCAAACTAAAAATCTGGAGATCCAGACAGGATGTAAGGAAAAAGTTTTTCACGCTAAGGATGATGAGACACTGGCACGGGTTGCCCAGAGAGGTGGTAGATACCTCGTTCCTGAAAACAGTTGAGGTCAGGTTGGATAGGGCTCTGAGCAACCTGATGGAGCTGTGGGTGTCCCTCTTCACTGCAGGGGAGTTGGACTAGATGGCCTATACACGTCCAAATGATTCTATGATTCAGGGAGGTGGTGGAGTCACCATCCCTGGAGGTTTTCAAGAAAAGAGTAGATGTCACACTGAGGGACATGGTGTAGAGTAATCACAGGCATGGGGTGATGGTTGGATGAGATGATCTTAGTGGTCTTCTCAACCTTAATGATTCTATGACTCTATGCTATCTGCTACGTACACCGTCATAAATGCACCCAGCTCTTGCCCTTGTTTTAATTAAAAGTTTCTTTTATTTCATCATGTTTTTGTCAAACTCATATTTGGATGCACCTTGATTTTAAATCCTACCTTTCCATTTATACTGATACCTTTACACATGCACAGTCTCATTTACTCTCAGTGTATGCCAATGGGTTTTATTCACAGATTTCTACAGCTAAGAATATACAGTTGGCAGCAAAGGTCTAACCTTAATGTACAGGACATTTTCACTCAAATTCCATAGTTCATAACTTTCAGGTAGAGGAATCAGAGGTCCAAGATGTGGAAACCATCCACTGTAAGAACAAGCAAAGACAAAGTGGAATGAATTAGTGATGTATTGCTCTATCAATCACCCTAAAGGCAAAATTTTTGTTCAAGTCAAGGCTCACGCTGCTGAACAGGAGTTAAATCAGAGACACGAGTCCACATTTTCTACCAACAGATGGAATTTTGTAGTAACACCATTCTCACTGGAAACATTGGTTGCCCAGACACTGTGGGTGTTTGCAAGCAACTTCCATAACTTGTGGCTGGGGACTTAGCATTAATGTGACCTAGTTTGTCATGATCGTATTCATTTACTTCGTTTGTCATGATGCCACTCATGCATCTACTGACCACAAATGATACTCTTGAGTGCTTGAAAAAGATCATTCTCTTGGTACTCAGGAGACTGCAGGCAAAATCATGATCTCAATATCGTACAATCATATTTGAACATTTCAGATTCAGTTCATTTTTAAGAAAAATATTTCCTACCGTTTTAATGAGCATTATTAAGTAACTCGGTCTCACTTATTCTACAAATCTCAATTAGTCTCATGCACACTGGTAATAGGATATGAGATCATTAACCTGTAAATCATTGGTTCAAATCCTGAATAGGTCATTAGTGACTGGAAGCATTAGTATCTAATGAGTGGTTTCATTCCAGTGGACAAACAGTCACCACCACAGCTGGCAATAGTAAATTATTTCAATTGAGACCTAGGAAATGTACCAAGTCTAGACTTTTTTCCTGCCAATCTGACATCCAAGCCAGTCTCCTTATTAAACCATGAAAATGTTTCTTGCTCACTTTTTGAAAAGCAGCCCTAGAAATATTATTGGGAAATGACACAACAGCATTTTGTCAGCAATTTCTGTCCTGTCACTGAATTGCTCTCTTTTTAAAAAAATAGAAAAAGAAACATCCCACAGCTGGATGTTTAATAAGATCTCTCTCTCTCCTATGCAGATTGCTTATCTTGATCAATACATAGAAAGCACAGATGCACAGGGAATGATGACAAATGCAATTGCTCCCCACCCTCCCAGCCAGTGCTGGAGCAGTGGCTGCCCCAATCTGGCCAACTCCCCACTGTTCTTCAAGTATTTTCTCACAATGCCATATGGTATGGAACATTTCTTTGGCCAGTTTAGGTTGGTTTTCCTGGTTCTGTCCCCTCCCAGCCCCCTCAGTAACAGGGCAGTGTGAGGAGCTGAAATGTCCTTGGCTCTGTGCAGCTTTGCTCAGCAGCTGCTAAAACATTGATGTGCTATCAACACTGCTTTTCTCCCAAAGCCAAAGCATAGCAACATACCAGAGAACGTGAAGAAAATCAACTCTGTTCCAAATAAAACCAGGACATACATGGAGATGGGAGCCAAGGGCCTTCAAGATTCCTGTATGCCTTTATGTACTGTGCTTAGTCAAAGAAAGACATCACGTATTTTCTTAAGCAAGACCAAGGCCAAAAGTACAAAGGCCAAAAGTCCCCAAAACCGTGATATGCTGTAGGAGAAAATTAGAAGTAATTAAGGATACTGTGAAAACCCAGAGCACTAGAAACTTGTGTTTCTTTTTTTAATTAAAATGAAAACAGGCAGTAGACCCCACTTGCCAGATCTTTATGGGCTGCCATCTGACCATGCAGGTAGCAGTGTAGTGCAGCTATTTTCATGTAGTTACAATAAGTTATTATATGAGTCAGAAGTCACAGGCTGACCTTTGCAGTCCATTAATTTTATTTTTTCCTCCTGTTCAATTAGTGTGAGACCTTGTGTCATTGCGGGTAATCCCAGGAGAATTGTAATTAAGTGTTAATATAAAGGCGATGTGTGGTGCAGAGCTATGAAGCACTTTTGTCACCACATGTTTATGGTAATGAAACCACAATGAAGATTTTATCGCTGAATAAAACACTTTTGAATGTACAGTCACTGACCTGCAAACTGTTCACATGCTGAATGTGTGAGGACATTTGCCTGAAGATCTCTCGCAGCTGAGATATAAAGCAGGCTGCTTCTGAATAGGATTTAACAAACTAATCACTGCAAACTATGAGTTCTGCAAATTGCCATCCTTATTCCTCCTGCTGCACGCCGGGCTGAGGTATTCAGTATGCAAAATCCAATTAAGAAGTAGTTCTAGGGTATGCGTATTGTAAGTTACTACCTGTCAAAGCAGTGAATCAGGTCTCAGTTTCTTAACAGGACTGGGTTAACACACAAAAAATATCACCCAACGGGTATTAATTGCAGAGCCAACCAGAGGAACTGGAGCATTTACATTTCTTTCTCTTACCTGCCAGCCACTCAATCGCATCTTCAGACTCTATGCTTGTACAGAACCATGTCACGCAGCAGAGCAGCCACAGGGGAAATGCATTATTACAAGCTCCAGTCATGAAAGTCCTCAGCATGCTCAGGTATGAAGATACATAGACGAGTCTCAAGACTTTCTGTGCAAATATTAAAGACATCTGATAGAACACATTGTTTACATGAGGCTCACATCACAAAAAGGCAGCTAAAGGAAAGAGAGCCAATGTAGCTTTGGATATTAAGTCCCTTTACTCCCTGTTTGCATTTCCACAGAAGAATGATTTGTGCTCTCTGTGGGATTTGTCATCTGTTCTTGCAACTGTATGGAGAGCAAGGACAAGTTTAGGAAGTCCACATGTCCACTACACAGTGCACCATGAACATACAGACCAGCACAGGCAGCAGTCAGCCAGTGCTCCCACCTGGAACTGCTGCTCCCTTACCTGGCTTCAGAGGGCTGGAGCACCACTCTCGTGGAGAAAGGCTGAGGGAGCTGGGCTTGTTCAGTCTGGAGATAAAAAGCCTCTGGGGAGACCCCATTGCAGTTCTTAAAGGGAGCTTATAAACAGGGGAGAGGCTGACTTGTTACAAGGTCTGATAGTGATAGGACAAAGGGAAATCATAGAATCATAGAACCATAGAAAGGCTTGGGTTGGAAGGGACCCCAGGTATCATCAAGTTCCAACCCCCTTCCATGAGCATGGCCACCAACCTCCAGATTTGGTACTAGACCAGGTTGCCCAGAGCCAGTATAAACTAAAAGAAGGGAGATTTAGGATAGATTTATTTTTTTTTTTCTACTCAGAGAGCAGTGAGGTGCTGGCATAGGCTATCCAGAGAGCTGTGGTGCCCCACCCCTGGAGGTGGTCAAGGCCAGGTTGGATGGGTACTGGGCAGCCTGAGCTGGTGGGGGGCAAGCAGCCCACAGCAGGGGTTGGGACTGGGTGTGTTTTGAGGTTCCTTCCAACCCATACCATTCTGTTACTTTATGATTCTATCATTCACTCCCCAGTGTCCTAGGCCACGTTTGCACCAGGTCCAGGCTTTGAAGGGAAATATTGCTCTGAACATGGCAGGATAAGGCCCTTCTCACCTTCATAAAAATAGATCATTCCACTTTCCACAGTGAGACGTTGATCTCCAGAAGCATAACCTATATTTTCTGAAGAAGAGAAAGAATACTTTGCAAATTGTTATCTCTGGCATGTTTTTCCTAAGCAGTCTGATTATATTAATAAGACATAAGAAGAAATATTTATTAAAAATCCTACACTTAAAACTTCTGTTGTTTGATCTACAACAATATGACAAATCCAAAAAAAATCAAAGTTACAGATGATATTTTTACTTTAGAAAAAAAGAACAGAAATCTAAGACACAAACTGAAGACAGCAGAACTGTCTCCGGTTGAAATTCACAATTTGTGTAGCATTAAATCAGGCAATTAACATTATAATCTCCAGGCACAAAAGCCAATACTTCTTGTTTTTTCTTGTTTCCTCAGGGCTTGACAGTGACACCAACACAGCTCTTGACAGAGGATAATGTTTAGTTATGTCATGTTAGGAAGGATCCTCAGGAGGAATTCACAGGTTCCTATATATTTTCTTGCTCAGAGGGAAAAGCTTTTAACTCTGCGCTTGAAAAAAAGGCTCTTGCTTCTCCCTTTGTTCAGATTGGAGCTGTTCAACTAAACCAAACCAAAAGAGAAGGGGAGGTCAACAGATCTGTGCCTGCTCTCTCTTCTCCTTGCCCACACTTGAGATTGAACTGGGCTCTTGTGAACCACACTGTCATGCCACCATTGCCCTCATCCGGTGGGAAAATAGAAAGGTGCTGAGATGTATTACCACTGCTGGTGTTCCTATGCAGTTTGGGATGCTTCTCACATAACCTAAGCCACCTCCTCCACTCTCATCCTGTCAAGCATCAGACAGAGCTAAGAGCTTTGAAGAAAGATTTGTTCCCCCAGCACAATAAGGATGAACCTCCTGGAGTGCCCTCTCTTTGTGTCTATAGAGCTTAAACCAGATGGAATCCAAAATAAATGAATGTCAGATTTTCCGTTTCTTTAGTAAAAACAAATCAGATAAATGCACTTACATGCACCCATCCTGGAGCAGGCACCGGACCCTGTACCTGAGCCTGGTTAGTAAACGTGAGAAAAGCCAAGTCAAGCAAATAAAAACAACAAACTGCTTTTAAAGAGTTGCGTATTCAAGCTGCTACTGGGTAAGTGCATGCCTGATCACACAGAAATAAAAGTGTCATACAGGGCCAGTAGTGGCTTAGTTGCAGAAGGTGTCGTTGAAGCAGCCATAGGACAAATGGGCTAAAAGCGATTACAGCAAACAGGCATGTCCTGCCTCTATGACTGGACTCCACAAATCCCCCTGCTACTTTATGAACGCTTTACGGTGGGACCAGATTAGTTGCAATTGTCATGTTTTATTTAGCCATAAAATACACAAGGAATAACAAGGGAGAGAGAATTTGTATACAGCATGTATCAAACGCAAGCAAAGCTTTTCCCCCAGTACCTACACATGCACCCAATTCTGTGATCCTTAGATTTAGTGTCATGTGCTAACTTATATTTGACTCCTAGGTTAAAGCAAGAGCATTAACCTTTATGGTTGGTATTTTTAAAGGAGAACAAAGGAAGGCTCGCCTCCTTCAAATTTTTATTCAAGCGCATACAGTCATGCTGATGAAACTGCTTCCTCTGAAGTTAGCAAGTGCAATCACAGGAAATAATTTGCAGGTCGAGAATGAAAAGGAAGCCAGACTGACATCAAACGTGACTGTGTGCATGTCCTTGAAAGGGCAGGTCACAGAATGGCTGAGGTTGGAGGGACCTCTGGACCCATCTGGCCCATCCCCAACTCCAGCAGCAACACCCAGGGCAGGGGGCCCACAGCCATGACCAGGAGGCTTTGGAAGATCTCTGAGAAGGAGACTCCCAGACACTCTGAGCAATCTGTGCCAGTGCTCCATCACCTGCACAGCACAGGAATGATTCCAGGCATTCAGAGAGACCCTCTTATATTCCAGTTTGTGCCCTTCTACCTCTTATCTTGACACGGAACACCACTGTCAAGAAAAAGGGAACAGAAGTCTTACTTCTGAGCTGTGGAGCTCTTTCCAAGATCCCAGCATGAACAACACAAGGAGGCCAGGAATATAAAAAGAAATGCTGAATCAAATGCTGAGTCTAAGAAAGTTAATGGACCTCTTGAATTCCAAACAAGATTTGATGGGGGAGATGTCAATGGTGTTTTCCAGGTCAGCTATGAATATGTAACATTTATGACCTGAAGGCCACAATTCTTGAGTCAAAAGTCCAAAACAGTTGTGTTGTTTTGACATCACAAGTCTCAGTTGCATAAGCAATGTTCACACTCATTAAGGATATAAGGGATTGCCATGCCAGCTCTTGCTAGATAATGAACCCTCTCCAGTGAAGCATTCACATTCAGCAAAAGCAACAGCTGAATTTCACTTATTTCCACTCTGCATGAGCTCACTTCTACATTTGTTATACCTCTGGAATGTATGCATTATTAGATCCTTGTACATAACCGTCACTGTGGTGTTCAAGTGCTGTTCATTTTGAACCAGTGTGCAGTACCCAGTAAAGCTTGGTTGGCTTTGCTCTCTCTTCTTCCTGTATTCAAGTGAGTTGTCTGATTATTTTAAATATTATTCAAGTATTGGTGTTGGGAAGACTTCTATGCTTAAGACAGATATACAGTGTGAGGTGAGGTGATGGCACAGCTGCCCACAGAGCTGTGGTGCCCCATCCCTGTAGGTGCTCAAGGCCAGGCTGGATGGGCCCTGGGCAGCCTGAGCTGGTGGGGGGCAACCAGTCCAGAGCAGGGGTTGGAACTGGGTGATCTTTAGGGTCTCTTCTGACCAAAAACATTCTATGATTCTATGATATACGATGAATTTTAATTTATCCTCTCCTTTAGTTATTAGAGACTGAACAAATTTTTGACCACTAAAAATTAACGTACACATCTTCCAACAACTTCGCACAGCTGTGACACTCCACAGACCTTTCTTGATCTGTATAACCAGGAGTGTTACCTGCACTAGTGCTGCTGAGATCTGACTTCCATTATTTCAAACCGTTCAACACCAATGACTGCTGCACAGGACAATAGAGCAGAGATCCACTATAGGGTTATGTTATCACCCACAGACCAGAGGTGGGTACAGAAGTTTGCTTGAAGTGCTTGTAAGCTCCAATTTAGGACTCATCCGCCCCATCCACCAGCTGACAGTTGCTGCACGTCAGTCATCTGTGCTTGCTCTCTCCAGATTGTGCTGCTTTCACCACTCCTGAAGCAGCTGTTTACTCTGCAGACTGCCACAACCATTAGTCCCTGCAGACGCAGACAGCAGCTTTTCAAATTTGCCCATGAGCCGAGCTTTGACTAGTCTTTCCCAGGGGGTCGTTTCAAAATGCAGACCTGTTTCCACTTGCTGATATTTTCTCGTAGGTTGTTAAATGATTGTGTGCAAGCTTCCATCTGTTTTACCCTTCAGCATCGTTCCCTTTCACAATACAGTAACAGTACCCTTGGCAAGGCACCACAGCAAAGAACCTTATCTGCAGAAAAGGTGTGTTCATGACAATGGCAGGAAAAGCTTTCCCTGATGTTCACACCTTAATCCTGCCCTGGAGACCTTCCTGCCATTGTTGTGCTCTTGTTAACAGCAGTTGTCAACAGCTGACCATTTCCCCAGCACAGATGGACTGCAGGTATCAGTAGCCACAAGTTATTGCTAAATTTGGTCATTGGTTTGTCTTCAGTTTGCAGTTTGTGCTCAAACTCTGGCATTCCAGCAGCTTTTGCTCCACATCCCATGCTTACATCAGCTGGTGCCAGCATCTGGCCCGAAGTCAAGAGCTCAGGTCCAGCTGAATCAGTACAGACCACAGCAATTTCTCCGCTGCACAGGAGTGTCCTGAGCTCTGCTCTGAAATGAAGCAGCTTGTCAATATAATTCCAATCCATAACATCATGCTTCTGGATGCTACATTAAATGTTCCATGTAGTAGCAGCAGCGGTGCGACCTGCCTGGTGGAGAACTGTGTGATCAGGGATAGGTTGGGAAGGTCCCTGAGAGGTCATCTAGATGCAGAAAGAGATGAAGTGAGCTTGCAGCAGCAAGCAGCACAAGCTTTACCCAAAGCAATGAGTATGGTGAGCTGCTGCTCGCACCAGCAAACAAACAAAGACATTACTTTTCCACCTAAGATGGTATTTTAAATGTTTTTTTCAGATTAGAAACTGGTCCAAAATTAAATGCTTCATCAGCAGCTCTGGTGCTACCAGCATTAGCTGTACAAAACACTGGGCATTCAGTCAGGGTCATTCTGGCTGAATCTGGGGCAGCTATTAGCCCTATTGTGCTCAATCAGAGTGGCTGTCCCATTAGTAATGAGAAGAAAACAGGGAGTGCCATGTTTATTTGGCATACACCAATTAAAATGGAAGAAAGGTTTGTCACATTTCTTACAGAACAGCTTTCCCTGCATTTGTTTTTGCTGCTGTGAGCCAGAAATAGTACAACTTAGCTCTGCAGTGTTATCCCAGGGTAACGCAGCTGAGAAATCAAAACCAAGGACATTGTATCAGAATAATGGTATCAAAGATCCCTGTCTTCGTAGGAGGTACCACTGAAAGTGAGGTTTGATGTGGTGTTTTAAATGAGTTCTATACAACAATGGCTTTTTTCATTTTTTCCTTTCTGTGTATGATATATACCTTTCATCCACAAAATCCCCATGCGTCCCAAAGTTCTCCACACAGGACTACCCACTGTTCTGGATAAAACGTAGTGATATTAAAATAAATAATATGCAGTGCCTGGGCTGAACTCGGAGCATGCTCAGCTCCAGCTCCCTGCACCCCTCTGCTCACAGTGCACACAGGAGAAAGGCAAGGACAGAGTTAAAGTTGTCATGACAACTTTACCTCCAAATTATCTGCCTTTGGTAAATGGGCTACTTTGAGCTATACCTTGCTCAGCAAAGCTCTTGACAGGGAATGAGTTTCATAGAAGCAGCTTGACAGATCAATAACTAGGTTTTAATTTTAACAAAAATGCATTATGCATATACATAGCCAGGGAGAATAATGACTGAGCACGTGACGAATCCGAGCATCCGCTGAAACAGATTACTTTGTCTTCAATCAGTGAGGTTATGCTAGCAAGATTTTTTTAATTTTATTTTATTTTTAGATTTCCTCACCCTTCATAATGAAAACAGGTGATATCCGAACGAGAAAAGATGACATACTCATTTGCCACATAGCATCTCAAACACTGTCAAGCTACTTCATTTGTTCCGATACGAGCATAATCAGAAACTGCCTTCCCCCAGAGGAAACAAGATAAGCTCTCAAATACTGCACAGAGACTGATCTGCAGTGGGAATTGTATATCAAATCTCTTTGCATAGCATTAAATAATATTTCCTCAAGTGTGCTTAACCTCTGGACGTCGCATAGATCACTTCCACTTGTCTCGTTCCTTGGAACAGTCCTTTTGCTCCAACCACCAACTTTGTACAGTTAAAAAAGCAACACAGGACACAGAGGCCTTCACCTTCTGCTCTGTGTTCTTGAAAGTCCCTGCCAAAGAAGCAATTTGATCTCATTTGAGATCAAATTTGAACTCATTTGATCTTACAACAGATTTCTCTTGCCAAGTATGATTTCAAGTGGTAAGCAGTGATCTTTAAAAAAGGCATTTTCTCTAAACTACTTTTCAAAATCATAACTCAGTCATAAGTCCTAAGTCAGACTAGGACTTAAATCCAGAGCCTGTGCAAATAGTTGAGCTCAAATTCCTTTCTAACTTGACTTTTCCGATCTGCTCCTGAAAATGTCACCCAAACCTGTTGATAAAAGAGAGCCAGAGAAGAACTGCCAAAGCATTATCTTTGTTTTCCACTGTGTTCACCTCAGGCAAATAATCCTCATCCAGGAGAGCCTTCTCTGAGAGAGAAGCTCTGCCCTGTGACCGGTGCTCGCAGCCAACAGCTGTGATTCCTGAGCACCACAATTTGCTTAACAGGAGGAGGATAACCACCACAACACATTAATAGGATCATGGAATAGTTTGTGTTGGAAGGGATCATTAAAGGCCATTCAGACTAGTCCCCTGCAATGAACAGGGACACCTACAGCTAGATCATGTGCCCAGAGCCCGGTTCAGTCTGACCTTGAATGTCCCCAGAGATGGGGCATTCATCACCTCTCCTGGTAACCTGTACCAGTAATTCACTACATTCCTTATATCCAATCTAAATCTCCCCTCTTTTAGTTTGAAACCATTTCCCCTTGCCTTTTCAAAACAGACTCTGCTAAAGAGCCTTTCCCTTTCTTACAGCCCTCATTTAGACACTGGAAGGCTGCTCTCAGTTCTCTTCAGAGCCTTCTCTTCTCCAACATTACCAGCCATCAGTAACCCCACGTCCAGACCAAATTTCCTCGTAGGAGAGGGGGTATTCTTTTTAAGTAGATCCACAGGCCAAAATCTCCACTGCTCTGTATCAGAACTACACAAGTCCACTTTTTCACAGCTACTTTTTTTGCATTTCACTAAGCATTGGAGAAGTACCCTGGGATTAGATAAAGGAGATTACCCAAGGGCTGTGAAAAGGCTGAATCACCACCCCAGGGGGGTCCCAGTAGTTTGGTTAATATGTGTGGCTGTAAAAAGCTGTTGAAATGATGGTGCTAAAAAGCTGAACAAGCACTGCAAGGAAAAGGCTGGCTGAAACAACCGAACCATGAAAAGAAGGTGAAGATGAACAGGAGAATGAGAGAGAGAGAGAGAGAGAGGAAATATAGAAGGCAAAGAGGAAGACAGGCTGAAAACCATCTGATATATGGATTTTCTCCTTGCCTATATTCTCTTTTTCCTTCCCCCTCCCCATTTCAACTTTTCTACTTTTATTTCTTTTTGGGATCTGCTGTCCATTCAGCATTACAAATCCTCATGCTGGATCTCAAGAAGTCAAGCAGGCTCAGCAAAGATCACCAGTTCAGCCTACCCATGGTGCAACCACATCCATATCCACAGAGTTACTCAAGGAATGAGCTGGAACCTGTGACATTTTCTGCAGCTTTCAACATCAGGCCCTGGAGCTCTGTAACTCTGAGCTGATGGTACACTCTGAAGGTTTTCTGAACACAGTTGTGGAGAAAGGAAAAATATGAGCTTCCTAGGTGGTTTTCATCACGATACTTGCACTAGAGCTGCCATATATTTGAACAGCTCCCATGTTTCTTACCCAAGATTCATAACAGCTCTAAAAACACCGCTATACTTCACCACGTCGAAGAACAAATTTTTCCGTAGCTGGGGAAATATATTTTTCTGGGGCAATGGTGAGGAACACAATGTCCCTTAAAGCACCTTAACAAAAGAAATGCTCTGTTTCCTGGAAAGCCTTTTGCAATTTCTACTTTTTATCTACAAACTCTCTGCAGTTGTTTATTCGCGAAGCGATAATCCTCTCTCTCTTGTCTCAGTGAAAACTTCTTCCTGGAAGATAAAAAATAGTTTCTACGAATCTGCTGTATTGCTTGTGAGTAGCAATAACCAACTCGCATCAAGGCTGTATTCTTTTTATTATTATTTGTAGTGCAGTAGTGCTGGGAGCCCCTTGCTGGCACTGGATGTCGTTCTGTTGGTCTCAGGTATATATGGGATAAGAGGCGCTGATCAGACACACTGCGCTGCAAATGGAAGAAGCGAGGGAAAAAACGAATCAGAAAAATAAGACTTCAAAAGACCTCAAGAGGTCATCTAATGTATGTTTGGGTGTGCAGCAGGCTCTCTTATTGCTGACGTGCTGCTGCTATCAGTAGTTTCCTCTGTTGTATACACGGACAATTACGGGTTTGTGTTACACTGGAAGTTTAACCCAAATCTCACAAGTCCTAGTTGATACAGTCCATGAAAATATTTTATGCTAACTGATCCTGGGAGCCTCTAAGGAAAACAATCATACACTTTCCTGCTATTAAACAGTGAGCAAAAGTAAAGAAATTCTAGCTAACACCTACCACTTTTATTTCGCTATTCTGCACTGATATGTACTTGTAAAAAAGCACAAAGTCCACAAATAGCTGTATATATTAAATATCTCCACCTCATTTATCACACCGCAGTAGATATCCATTTCTCCTTCACTGTCCATATGAAACACTGTTCTATGCCATGTACAATATATAAAAGTCAAACTGTACAGAAATTCACAGGAGATAAAATACTAAGATCAGAGGCACTACATCCCTGACAAAGGCTTTTTACACACAGCAATGTATCTTTTCCTATGAATTCTGTCTGTCCCACAGAGGAGTGTACATGCTCAGTATCAGATAAGCTCATTCTTTTAGTCACATCAGATACCAAGTTTTCTGTTTCAGTGCAGAACAAAAAATAGTTCCAAGTTACAGGCAGTTCACTTTTACCTTTCTATCACCACGTTATCATTTCTTCTCTGGGCTGAAGTGTAATCACCTTCTTTCATAGGTTACTGTTTCTACCTTCTATTTCAAATAAGTTTCATACATTGATGCAACCTAGGCAAGATTTATATGGCTTTCCTTTTTAATATAGGTCTTTCGATATGTTGCTGAATGGGCTGTTCACAAGTATTCTTATCTAACTGCTAATGACAATGCTGTTTGTCATTTCCCCATGAAAGCAGCCATCCAGATCTAGAAATTACACTAATTTGAATTTAGAAACCATGAAGTAGAAATGCGTTCCTATCAAGAGAGAATAAAAATTAAATGAATGTTTATTTTATATCTCAAGCACCTGTTACATTTGCCTCCATCTATGACATCCAGATGAAAATCCCAACTAAAATAGAAGCTACTGCAGAAGGTTTCTTCTAAAGAAACCACATAGAAGTTGAAAATTGAAGTTAATGAAATGCAGGTGAAATAAAAATATAAATAATTACACTTAGTCAAAAAACTAATGCAGCATTTCTCCATTCAAAAAATCTTGTTTGTTTTTTCTTAAGCCAAAACAGGTTGAAAGAACTCCCCAACAGATTTGAATTCTTGTTATGAAAAAAAAAGGAACAATACTTCTATGTAGAGTATTGAAATAATTGTGTCAAAAGGTTTTCACACCATAAAAATACAGTCTATATATTAAAACTTAAGTAAACAAACCAATGTCATAGATTAATTGATATTAAATTTCAGTTTTCACCTATTTTCTTTCCAGCATGGAAGGGAGAGCATACTTCATAGCTGTAGAATTTCCTATCAGATAATAAGTCTGGTTCCAATTTTAAGGTAATACTTACTTTTTACTAGCTGAGTAGTTCCTTCCACTAGCAATTCTGTTCTTCAGGCACAAGCTTCCACAGTAAGCAAAGCTGAATATTAGAACAAGCAATGCACTTAAACACGGCAGAAGTTAATGTAGCTGTGCTACAAGAAGTAATATCCTTTGTTGCTGACAGTGCACTAGGAGTGTGAGGAACATTAAAACTCTCTCCCAAATGTAGAATTGAGTTATCCTATAGTTTTTGAGAAAGATTCTCATCTGACACAGACTGGTATTATCTTAATGACTCATCAGGGCTAAGCTTGTTTACATCTGTTGAGGCATTAATGTCATACACATATATGCTCGAGGCTGAACCAACAAACCACTCTGTGATGATGCTTTATGATGTACCCTTCTGAGCCTTTTCCTTTAAGAGAAAAGACCCAGTCATATAATCATAGAATCAAGGAATGCTTGTGGGTGAAAAGGGCTTTAAAGATCATCAGCATCCCACAGGATCAGGTTGCCCATGGACACACCCAACCTTGTCCTTGAGCACCTCCACAACCTCTCTGGGCAGCTGTGCCAGTGTCTTACCGCCCTCTGAGTAAAAAATTCCCACCTAACATCTAACCTAAATCTCCCCTCTTTTAGTTTAAAGCCATTCCCCTTTTTCCTATCACTATTAGACCACATAAAAAATGTTCGTCTCCCTCCTCTTTATATGTCACTTTCAAGTACAGTGAGCTCCCCCTGGAGCCTTCTCTTCTCAAAGCTGAATAAACTCAGTTCCCTCAAATTTTCTTCATGGGAGAGACACTGAAGCCCTCTGATCATCTTCACGGACTTCCTCCATCTCCACATCCTTCCTGTACTGGGCACGCAGGCCTGGGCTCAGTACTCCAGATGGCACTTCATGAAGGCAGAGTAGAGGAGGACCATCACGTCCCTTGCCTTGCTGCCATCCCTCTGGCCTGGGCTGCAGTATTTCACCAAATACACATTCACAAACTTGATGGTTTTAGTATCTTTTCTTAAGGATGAGACTGAATTGTCTTAAATAATATGTTAAAATACCCCGTAAGTACTCTCTTTAATATAAATTTAGATAAAATGCTGAATTAGATCAGAATTAACATGAGGCACTTACTCAAACTTGGATTTATTACTATTCACATGAACAGACCCAATGGGCCTGTAAATGTTCCAGCCAGGCTCTGTTACAACACACTCCAGAATACTGAAATGAATACAATGGACGAGGAAATCTAGATCCACTGCACAACAGAAATAAATAAATAAATACATAAACATACAAATCAACAAATAAAGAAGAACTTAGGGGTAGTGTTCTCCCTTGTCCTTTCCTTGTGGGATAATTGTTTTTCTCAAGGCCTGCACTTAGTGCAGAAAGCTTGCTGAGTTGTGACAAATAACATGGTCTCTTCAGAGTTTCTAAGAATTTTTTTTCCATCCCTTCTGTGTCTGATCCTTGTTCTTATCATCAATCTTTGAGCATGACAGGTTACTTTGAAAGTTGGGAAGCTCTCCTTCTCTACTTCTCCCTAGTTAGAGAAAGAACTATGGTGTAGCAGTGAGGCCAGGCTGAGAGGCAGACCTCTTTCTTGCTGCCCAGCCAAGTCCTTTGCACAGGAGATGTCCGTAACCACCACCCCAGGTTCTCTAATGTCATCCAGAGATATTGTCCTTGCAGTAGAATGGCAAAAAATTAAAATCTTTATAGTTTAGAAACCATCCTCACTCTAGACCAAAGGAAGAAAATAACTTTAAACGGGAGAAAGAAGAACTTTCTCTGAAGGATCAAAGTGGATAAATGGCTACCTAGGAATGAAGGAAATCTGGAGCTATGAAGATTATTGTTCATTATGGATAAGTGCTCTCAAAACTCTAAGAAAAGACTCCATCTCATTATCTGACCTCTGGGAATACTCATGGTGACCCTGTGATTTATTTAACCTAAGAGAAGCTAACAGCTATATTTTGACCAGACCACTAATTTGTGTTTCTGGGGAACAACAGGGTCAAATTGTCCAATATCATTCTTTTACTTCTTTTTGTTGAGTTCAATAGAGGCAAAGTCCATCTTAAAAAAGCCAGATTTGCCTTGTGGTTTGATCAAGTAAGGTTGTAGCCCCATCTCAGGAACACCTATTAAAAAAAATAAATGTGTGCAACTAATCTAAATTAACTTGATTTTAGTGGGATTATTCACATGCAGGAATTAGAACACAATATCTGTGCCAATGGAATAAGGGTGCATAAAGCACAAGCTTTGTACTGTGCAGGTGTGCTATTCAGTGTGAAACTTTGCCCTTTCGGGACTACAAGGCCTGATTGTAATCAGTTGTAACTGCAATACCAGACTCTGCCATGCTACAGTAGCTGGTAGAGAAGTTTCTTTGGTTACCTAGATGAAGGCTATTATTTTAAGTATTAAATAACTTCATCCTGCTCCCTTTGTCGCAAGTTGGATATTTAGCTGACAACAGAAACTTCTGTAGGTAAGCAAATGGAGAATCATTACAGTCTCGTTTAAAAATTCACCTTTGCTGTATCTGAAAAAGAAATGGACACAGGTTAATCTCTTTCTGCTTAGAGGAGAAATAAGCAGAGAGATTGCCTACAGCAAAATTAAGAAACAATTTTCTCTTCTCACAGTTCCCATTTTATCTCATCTTTCCATTTCATCCTGAAGCCGCTGCCGATAGTGTTAGTTGTGAAATTAATGTCTTGCCAAAATGGTGAGAAAAGACTTTTAAACGGTGAGATCTATTAAATTATGCAGCAATTTCCACAAGGAAAAGGATGAGAGCTTTATTGCTTATGTAGTTTGAAAAAGGGAAGGATAGATCAACAAAGGAAGCTGCAGAGTTCTGCACCTGGGGAAGAACAACCCCAGGCACTGGGACTCGTGGGGGCACCCAGCTGGAAAGCTGCTCTGCAGAAATGGGTCTGGGGATCCTGGTGGGCACCAACTTGAACATGAGTCGTCAATATGCCCTAATCTGGACTGCTTTAGACAAAGTATCACAAACAAGTAAAGGGAGGTGATCTTTCCCCTCTATTCAGCATTGTTGAGTTTACCCTTGGGGTCTTGTAGCCATTTATGGGCACTCCAGTACCAGAGAGACCTGGATATACTGGAGAGAGTCCAACAGAAGACCACCAAGATATAAGGGACTGAAACACCACGAGGAGAGGCTGAGAGAGGTGGGACTGTTCAGCCTGGAGATGAGGAGGCTCAGGAGGATCCTGACTTTTGTCCAAAGCTCTGTTTAATGTTTTCCCTATTATCAAAACAAATTCCATCTGTCTGTAAACAACACTGCTCTCCTGGCCTAATTTTATATTCTTCTTTATTTTAAAGTCTGTTGTCTTATTATTCTGACTCAATAAAAATTTCTCCATGGCTTTAAAAATGTATGTAACCTTGGGAAATCTTCCCCAACATTAATAAGAAATTGAACCAAACATTTACAGGGAACTCCTTCAGCTTCAGTGTTGGCACAGGAACAGGAGTGTAAAGGAAAATCAGGGAGGAAGGAAGAATATTTTCTCATGATTTGTCTTCTCTGCGTCAGTTATCTCAACTAAATGCACACAAGCAGTTCTCTTCTAGTCAGAGTAAACTAAATCACATACTCATTCTGCAAAAGCACCACAAAGTAACACAGGCTTGTTTTGATTAACAAGAGAATTATGGTTTTGATTCCAGATGCGGTAGCTCATGCACATTACTGGTTCGAGTGTCAGCAGCATTTGATCTCAAAGTTCTATCCAGCAGGCCATCTGGATCAAGCTCACAGACCATTTAACATGAGCTAGAAACATTCATCAAGACAATAACGCCTTCAAACTAGGGGCTGTCTGAGAGTATGAAGCTTGTCATGGCACCAGCATTAGCACTGGAAGGTGCCAGCATGTTAGTCCCATTCCTTACCTATCATCTGAAGGCAGTTCTCCTTGGAGTGAAAGTTTCTGTCAAACAGCACAAATGAGAATACAGCAGGAAACTGTAATCAATGAACAGAAATATGTCTGTGCCTGATAAGGCTTCTTTGCTTTTCCAGATTGGGTCTGCCAGCACAGATCAGTCAAGAGACGAGGCAGACAGCAGTTATGTCATTGTCAGGAATAAAAGCCCTTACAGCACACCCTTGGTTCCACCTTCATTGATACCAGATATGTGCATTACAGAGCAGTAGAAATTTGATCTGCATCAAACAAGAGCATATGATTGTATTTCTGTCATTTTAGGAAAAAATGATATGTGACTTACATCAGCACCTCGCTACTTGCACAAGACAGTCAATAGTCAGTCCATTGTAAAAAGAGAATGATATCATTTCTGCTCTGGAGGAGTCCACTGGCACAAAGACATCCCTTCAAAAGGAAAAAGCATTATATTTGAATTGGTGGATAGATTTGCGTCAGTTCTGTGTTTTTACCATGCACCTGTGATGGATTTGATCTGATTTAATCTTGTAAAGTGAAGCTTTACGCTACAGCTTCAGCATCATATGTGTTCAGTATTTTATGATACTTCCATATTCATTACTGGCAATTCTAGCTTTGAGGGAGTACCTGTAGGATGCATATAGGTTTCATGGAATCATAGAATAATTTAGGTAGGAAAACTCCTTCAAGATCACCAAGTCCAACTGTCAGCTTGACCTACCAAGTCACATCACTAAATTATGTCCTTTAGTTCAATGTCCACATATCTCAATGACATTTACTTCAGAACTCAATAAAGTAGAGATCTATACATAGGCCATCTTAACCTCCCGTGATAGGAAAGAAAGGAAAAGAAAAGGAAGATGTAGAGTGTGATTTGCCTGGATTGTTTTAGAAGCCCTTTTCACAATATGATGACTCTAACCCTGCAAGTCACCATTCCTCCACGCTGACCTGAAAGAGACACGTATGTATTCAGTTGGATCCTAATGCAAATTAAACTAACAGTCCCTTTAGTAGGTGGTCAGGTGGGTGCTGCTTTTCTCTGGCTGTTGAATTTGATGCTATTTTGTCCTTTAAATGAATGTAAACCCTTCTTCCCAGAAGCTTATAATTCACCTTAAAGGATTACCAGACATACTTTTATCTCCTGCTCTTATGTGAAAACATTTCTTAAAGCAGTCTGCCAGACAGGAAGAAATGTGAGAGGGCGATCATTCAGGGAACTCTTTATAGATTATTAAGTGGACTGTGAAATACTCAAAAACATCAACCTGGATAACAGGATGTATCCCATTCTGATTGGTAGTTGTAAGTCATTTAAACAGTTAGGAAGATTCCCGTTCGTTAGCATAGCAATCCTAAAATTGTATTTAAAAAAATCATGCCAGGACATTGGGAATTTTAATTACTAAAGAACATGCACCTATTTTTTTTAATGGCTCCTTGATTTCTGCTAATGAACAACTGGAAGCACAAATAATATTTGGGATGTTATTAATAGACTGATGATCTGAGGTGCATCACTTACTCAGTGCCTGATCAAAACCACTTTCAAGGTGACCAGTGTTCGGGACATTGGATGCTCAGCTGTTCCTAAGTATCCAGGCATTTAAAGTGACTTGGATGGCTTTTTAAAACACTGAAGTCATCACTATAAGAAACACTTCAAGAATATTTGTCCGCTTATTTGCTTGCATTTTTACTCAGAACCAGCAGACCTGCCTCTCAAGATGGATGGAGACAGATGGAAGCTCTCTCTGTTGGTGTGCTGAGCTGGACATACGCAAGCTAAACGTTCAGCAATTGCATAGCTGTATTAGCACAGCAGTGTCAACACAGCTATGCAACTTCTGGAGCAGAACAGATGAGGGACAGCACTGTGCAAACACAGCCTAACAGATTCTAGATAGTACTTGGTATAGCCTAGGAAATATTAATTTTTTGCCATTAAAAGTAAAAAGATCACGTTTTTTATTGAGCAGAGGGTCTCTGGGTTTGTTTGGGTTTGCCCTGGCCTAAGCTGATAATTTGCTTATTTTATTTAACTGGACTAGCAAATGTCCAGCAGTCAGGTTTGCTTTGGGTTATCTCTAGTTTGTAGTGATAAGTAGATTTCCTTTGTAGATTAAATCAATTGTGATCCTAGAATAAAGTATGGCCGGCAGGAATGCTAACACAGCATGACACTGGAGGTCCCGTTCTGTAAACACAGATCATGGTGGTCAGGCAGCGGCCATCACAGGCGTACAACTGCCTAATCCTGCTCTGGGGACTAACACTGGGCTTCACTGTAGCTGTCCTGCAACCTAAAAAGAAGGATGATGAGGTTTTCCCCTAAAACTTATTCACTATGAGACTCATTTCACCCAGTTTTAGATATCTAAAGAGTAAGCAACTCTAAGAGCACTGAGCAACTAATTCAGAAAGGGATGGTTACAACCAGGACATGTGAGCACATTGTGAGGCCCCATCTGGAGTACTGTGTCCAGGCCTGGGGCTCCCAGCACAAGAAAGATGCAGAGCTCTTGGAACAGATCAGAGGAGGACCACTAAAATGATCAGAGGGCTGGAGCACCTCTCCTGTGAGGAAAGGATGAGAAAACTGAGCTTGTTTAGATTGGAGAAGAGAAGGTTCTGGGGAGACCCCACTGTGTCCTTCCAATACTTGAAGAGAGCATATAAACAGGAGGGGCTGTTTTCATGGGTTGATAGTGATAGGACAAGAGGGAACAGTTTTAAACCAAGACAGGGGAGATTTAGGTTAGTTGTTAAGAGGAAGCTTTTCACTCAGAGAGTGGTGATGCACTGGAACAGGTTGCCCAGAGAGGTTGTGGATGCCTCATCCTTGGAGGCATTCAAGGCAAGACTGGATGTGACTGTGGGCAGATTGGTCTAGTGGTTGGCGACTCTGCCCACAGCAGGGGTTTGAAACTAGATCATCTTTGAGGTCCTTTTCAACCCAGGCCATTCTATGATTCTGTGATTCCTATCTCATGTTTGTGCAGTATCCGTCTTCTATTTCAGTAAGTAATTATTGGCTGGATTGAAGCCCCAAGAAAACACGGCCCCAGGATCTAACTGTAAAACTACAGTGTTAGAAGTATGGATAATTCATTTGGAAGGAATTCACATTTATCTAAAGTAACAGAGCAAATAAACAAAGGCCATAATTCCAAAGGTATTACTGATTTCAGAATAAATGGGAAGTATAGAAATTCAGCACTTTTCCAGGAGATGATTCAGCACTTTCCTGAACTAGGATCTTCACAAATAAGCAAGCTCAGCCATCAAGTTCATAATCATTGAATCATAGAATCATTAAGGTTTGAAAAGACCTTTAAGCCCACCTAGTCCAACCCCAGCCTGCCCCAACCATGCACTCTTACCACATCCCTCAGTGCCACATCTCCACGGTTCTTGAACTCCTCTAGGGACAGTGACTCCACCACCTCCATGTTGGTCTGTGCCAATGAATTTTCACTTGTTTTTGGATGCAGTCCTATCACCATTACCTGGGGGAAACCTCAAGAGCAAAGGGACAGCTGCAAGAGCAGAGGCAGAGCTACCAGCCCCGTAGGAATGGCATGCTTCATACCCACAGCTTTTATCAGACCAACACAGAGTGTGTTCCCAGTCCTGCATCCTGCCCCATCACTGGGCTCTGGCCATATGACTTGGGGCGAAACAGCTCAGCTCCGTGCACATTTATAGCTCCATAAAAGACAACAACACTGACAATTTACTAACTTCTGGTAAAGACTGGCTTCTTGGGAATTGCCGATACCTCTACTTCAATGGGAAATAAATCTCTCTGGATGTTTTGCTCCACTGCTTTCTGAGCACATGAAAGTGCTGCTGAAATTCCTAATTGCAAATTAGACTTTTGACGGGAAGACAGAGCAGATGGATTGCAATAGCCTTAAAGTGCTTTTTTCTTCCCGATGGCAGAGGAGTTCATAATCCAGACAAATTAACTGAATGTAACAAACAGCATTAAGGCAGCACTGCGCGGTGTTGTGTCTGGCAGCTGGTGGCCAGACACCAGAACATACTTACCCAATTAGCAGAGTCCCCCGTGCCGGCCAAAATGCACATTAAGAACAACTGAGATGTGATCTGGGACGGTTTGTGATCCGCGTGCAGCAGCTTTACAAGGTGGGCCAGAGAAGTGAGATTCTCAGTGAATGATTTAGCTGGGGCTGTAATAAAGCTGAACCTGCTGGAAGCAGCCCAGGTTTAGCTGAGCTGTCTTTTCCTGGCTTTGTAACACTTTGAGGAGATTGTGGAGGTATTTTGTGACTAGTGATGCCCTTCAATTCTTTCAAAAAATTGTTTCTTCACTGAAAACCTATCAGAATATACTTTTCTTTTTTCTCTTATCCTGTCACTGTAATAATTGCACTTAATGGAATAACTATTCTCAGTACTTATATAGTACCTTACGTCAGGTCTGATGACAAGTTCCAAACGTTAATGAGTTACAGGTTTAATTTTCAAACACAGTTTCAGTGACTCAATAGTTCTAAAAATATATAGTGTCATTTATCTATGTTCTCCAGCTACAGGCTTAGGTACTTAATCCTAGTCATAGAATCATAAAATGGTTTGGGTCTGAAGGGACCTTGAAGATCACTCCGTTCCAACCCCTGCTGTGGGCTGTTGCCCCTCACCAGCTCAGGCTGCCCAGGGCTCATCCAGCCTGGCCTTGAGCAGCTCAAGGGATGGGGCACCACAGCTCTGTGGGCAGCTGTGCCAGGGCCTTGCTGCCCTCTGAGCAGAGATTCCTACTAATATCTAAATCTCCCCTCTTTTCATTTAGAACTGTTCCCTCTCATCCTATCACTCTCTGTCCATGTTAGAAGTGATTTTCAGTCGCTCATATCTGAAAATCCACTCAGTGGAGACTTGTGGGACAGGTGGAAAGAGATCACAGATCTCATGATGTCTAGTTGTGTGTCTTCACCAAAACACCACATCTCATCTTCTGCCTCAGTGATACAAGAGAAACACATTTTATGCTGCTGCAGGACAGGAGAGCTGCCTTGCTAACATATTTGCCAGTACTGTTTGCAACAGAGAATCTGGGGGTCTAAGAGGAGCATTTTCTCTGATTGCCCATGGCTTGGGAAAATGGGCTCCCTTGGCTCTGTACCTGACAGAGGAACTCAGAGTGGCAACGACATCAGTAAAAGCAGACTTTCTTGTCACTTAAGACATTAGTGTAATTTTGGTCACAAGACTAATGCACCTTATTTTTGGTGTACAGACTCATGATTCATTCTGAGCTCTTTTGCTGTCTATGCATCCCTGAACTTACCTAGGCAGTGTGACCCCACTGCCCAAAGATCTGTCAGTAATGAATTGTGTTCTTGCAACAACCATGAGGAAACAGCAGTCAAATGCATGTCCTCTGCAGAAAGCAATGAAAATAGGTGCTGAGATCTTAATTTCTCTGATTCTCATACTATTTCTGCCTTATCTTCTCCTAGTGCCCCGAACCTGGCACATTTCACATTTTCTGTGAAATCAAAAGCACTTTACCTGATTTTAGATGTGTGCATTACAGTAAGATGACTCACGCCCTAGAAATGCCATTTTCTTTTTTTCCATGGACTAGAAAGGAAGCCTGGGCAGATCAGAGATCAGCTCAGGGAAAAAAAGAAAAGAAAAAAAAATAAAAAATAAAGATACTTCTGCAGGGTACTAGGAGTTAGGTTTAAAAACAGTATGGAGTGGGAGAGGGGCTGCAGCACTGTGCTGCAGATGCAGATGCAGACAGGAAAGCATTGAAAGTGAGAGACACCACAGGCTTTAGGAGAACTCCCATAGGAAACTCTCCAGAGTGTTCTGGCCAATTTACATGTTTTACTACCCTGAAATTAAGGAAAAAAAAACCTCTGGTCACTTTGCACATCACTGAAATTAAGTCCCTTAGGGGTCTGGCTTGGCTTCTCAGCTGTGTAAAAGAGAAAATAATCTGACAGCACTTTTAAAACAAAATATTTGGCCCAAAAATGGAGCAGAGGGAGGGGAAGGTGAGGTTTGAGAGTTTCAGGCCTGCCATTTGAATGACTGCACTCGATCCCTTGCTAAAAATATCTGTTAGAACTACTAAGTATTTGGGTTGTTCTTGTCTTTTGGGAGGTTTGTTTGAATGTTCAAATACAAAGGAAAATAATTCAAGTCTGTTTCTAATTTACCTTAGGAGCTAATTTTATTGCGTTAGAAAACAATAGGCAATAAAATAGCTTTCCAATAACACAACAAGTTTAGTGATGCCTGCCAGATGTTTGCCTCTGACTAAACTCAAGAGCATCCAAGATAATGGGTGAAGTCTGTTTGACTCCTCCTCCATTTCACACACCAACCATCTAACAGGACTGAGTTAAACTGAAACGGATGATTAAGTTATTGATATAACAGAAATATTTTCTGTTATTGTTGAAGCTGTTAAAACCCAAATCCTACCCTCAAATGACTGAGGAGGGGGTGTACCTTACCTTGGCTTACGGTCCTAGTATCTGGGTGAGGACCTTCATGTTCTGTCCACTTGCCCATATGGGAAGCAGAATTTTCTTGCTCTTTCCTGGTTGTCTGCTTCTACAGAGTATTCAGTACTCTGCTCTTTAAAATCAAACATAACAATCATACATAAAAGACTGTTATTCCCCACATACCATGTTGCCTTATTAACACTTCATATTCTTTTCTCTTTACCAGTCCAAGTCTGGGAGAACATTGACATCTCATCAAGATTTGAGCATATTAACACTGCAGTGTTTTGCAAACCAGTGGCCCCACGTTCGGGCAGGTGGTGGTGGCTCTCCCCAGAGCACTGCAGGGGCTGGGCTCAGGCAATGCGATGCTGGGAGCTGGTTTCACACAGCGGGATCTCTGCTGCTCTTTGTAGCTCTTTCATATGCAGAGGTCAATACTTTTGTAGAGATTAACCTTTTAAATCAATGTTGGACGACCTATGCTTAGATCAGCTTACATAAAGTCTGATGGTATTTGAAAATGTAGGGGGAATGTCTGCAGGCAGCAGATCCCCTGCTGAAGTTTGGCCACTGGTTCGCATCCAGACTCTGATAAAGCATCTTGCAGACACTTCACTATCTACATATGGCATGACAGTGGACTTAGAACATGCAGTGACAACCACTTCAGTAGCACAGTGTCACTGAACTCCACGCATACAGCTGGGAGAACAGTGCTGGCTTCTTCGTGAGGCTGAGCTCAGCCTGGGCTTTCTGTGCTTATGCACTTCTTGCAGCTTCTTTGCACGCTTCGTGATGTAGTGACTAAAGACAGAGTCAAGCATGAAAGCATGATTAACCTCAAGTGCTTGAATAGAATTGTTCACTTCAGCACGGCTACTTGTGTACATGGAGTTAGAAACGTGCCAAAGAGCTTCACAGATAAGTTAATTGCCTTCAAATGCTTGCAACAAACACAAGCACTGAGGTGACACAACCACAACAGTATTGCAGAAAATGTCTCCTGGAACACTAATGGCAAACCCCATTGGTGGGTGCATCTTTAGCACATGCACTCAACATTAAGTTAAGGGATAGTTGATTTTTATAGAAGAACATGATGGATTCCATGGGCAAAATAAGAATAGTCAACCTCCTCTATAGATATGTAACTTTCCTACAGAATAACTGAAATCTCATATTAAACATATGTCAATGGAAGCGGAAGGA
>VXAB01013812.1:0-25095 GCA_013399175.1 Odontophorus gujanensis
CACTCCACAACTTCCTGAAGGGACGCTGTGATGAGGGGGGGGTTTGGCCTCTTCTCCCATGCAATGAAGAGGACCCGAGGAAATGGCCACAAGTTTTACCAGAGTAGGTTTAGATTGGACATAAGGAGAAACTTTTTCTCTCAGAGAGTGGTCAGGCAGTGGAATGGCCTGCCCAGGGAGGTGGTGGGGTCGCCATCTCTGTCAGTGTTGAAGAGGCATCTGGATGAGGAGCTATGAGATATGGTTTAGTAGCTTGTGGTAGCAACGATAATGGGTGGACAGTTGGACTAGATGATCTTGTAGGTTCTTTCCAACCTTGTGATTCTATGATTCTATGATTTTGGAGAACCCGTGTATCTACCTCCTTAAGTTTATGGTTGAATTCTCAAGTTTTAAGGTATGTATGTTATGGCAAAGGAAATTTTTCCCATAACTCACTGTTCTGATAACATGAACAACGATAAGAAAAGTAGAATATTTCCAACAATTCCAGAATGTGAGTAGTTATAGATGTGCAAGAGAAGTGACAAAGATAATATATTCTATAATATATTCATGTGACTTTATTAGCATTATTCCTCTTTTATAGTAGAACTATGAATTGAGATTCAGATCTTAGGTGTTGTCAATGGTTTACGAGCTGGTTTGTCATGAATGAATGCAGGGTCATGTAACATTTCCACCACAGCATATTCTCAAATAATGGATGATCTTTTCTATATCACACCTTTTCTTTTTCTTGGGCATCAGATCATTTCTGAAGGGGTATTTTTCTTTTACAGCTATCAGCATCCATTTCAGAAGAGTGAAGGGTCTATTGTAGCATGTCAGTGATGTCAATGTCATGATTTACTAGTGTAGATCAAATAAAATGAGCAAGAGAGAGTGTCCGATAAACCGAAGGCCTTATGCTAAATGCTGGAGGTGAGATGGCTAGTGAGCACCCACTGCTGAGTCAATCTGAAAGGAAAGAGAATGTCTCATGACACGCAAACAGTTTTTATCTTTCCCTCTGAGCGGAAATACATTAAAATACAAAGCAACACAAAATATTCTGGAGAACGTAGTTCTTCTTCTCTTCTGAGACAGGTATACCCATTCATAACTATCGATCCACGGAACTGAAGCATTAACTCTTTAATTCTCAATACACTACATGATGTTATGATGTGAAATACCAATACCAAAAATCATAAAACCATGACAGGTGTTTTCAATTGAATGGTACATTCTTTCTTCACAAATACCCACATTATGATTTCAAGGACTGAAAACAATTAAATCAGCTTTGGTGTACTATATAATATGAGACCAGTACACATGGTTCATGTAGTTTCTCATAAAAAGTGAAGGAAAAAAAAAAGGAAAGATAGATGCATTAGCTGAAGTTATAACCACTGTGTAGGATATAGACTGTGTAAGTATAGTTTGAGATTGGAAACTATTAAAAATGCAATTTTTTAAAAAATAAGCTTTAGCTAAAATACAAAATAAATTTTTAATTGCAATGCACAACTGAGTATTACTTTTATGATCTCCAACTAACTTCAGAAAAATATGCTATGAAAGGGGCAAAGAAGGCTTTAGAAATATCTTTAGTTAAATATAAAAGCCTATGGTGAGACTAAAGACTGAATTAGAAAAGGAATTATTGTTATAATTAAAGAGTCACATATCTAATTAACTGTTACCCAGAATTCTTTCCTTTGGTATCTCTCATGACAGAGGTCACACATAAATATGCACTGATGATGATTAAAACAGCCGTCAAGGAAGAATTTTGATTTTCAAGACTGCACTGTGGTGTTGTAGTTACCAGTCCAGTGTACTGGTTACTAAATAGCAGGAGAGTGAACATGAAAAATAGTTGATGTATTATATACNTGATTCTTTGATCTGCCAAACATCTTAAGGATTTATACTGTTATATAATGTTCAAATGTAGGATCAGTTAAAGGATATTTCCATTATGCCTTAAGTGAGATATTCATAGAACAGCTTCTTCACCTGTCAGAGTACATTTGTTGTTTCATTCATGTAATATTATCTAATGCATTTTATAGCTACTGTGAGGAAAACATTGTACATTACTTAGTGAGACCATTCAATAGAGCTTTTGAAAAGTTCTCAGTTCATAAAGTTATTTAACTCTTTCTCTCTCTCTCTTTCTCACAAACTCACACACTCATTCTTAAATAAATTCCCTCTATTTTCACTGTTCCAATTTTCTGATCTTGGATGTTACCACTCTTCTAATTTTAAGTGGTGTTACCCGCCTCCTTAACTTTATAGTCTTCTTATATGCACATGGTTTGCATAAAAGAACAACTGAGTAAAAAAGGGAAAAACTCATGTCCTGAATGAGAAAAATGTTGCATGAGCTACATGAGGTAAAGGAGTTGAAAATGCAAATATCTGAAAGGAGAAACCTCAATGAGATGGATAGCTGCATTCTCGATGAGCTGCTTTGAATAAAAATTGTGGCAATCAGGTAAAGAGAGTTTTATTATTCATTTAAACAGAGAAAAAATGACATTTCCTTATTTATCAGTTGATAGTATGGACTATAACAGTGCTAATTGCTCACACTTGTTCAAGTTGGTATCCACTAACATCACATGCCCTTTTCTGCAAAACTGCTTTCCAGTTGGGTGTTCTCTAGTTTGATCTGTTGCCTGGAGTTGTTCCTTCTCGGATACTGGATCTTGCACTTTTCCTTGCTAAACCACATGAGGTTTTAGTAAGTCAATTTCTCCAACCTACTGACATCCCTCTGGATGACAGCATGATCCTCTGAAGATATTAAAATGGACTGGATCCAATATTGACCATTGCTAGTGACTGTTTTCCACCTAGAATTAACATTACTGACTACAATTCTGTAGGCTTGGTCATTCATCTATCATTTGTATAATCATCAAGGTTGCTGTGGAGGGAGAAGTCATTCATTCATAATCTATGGTGAAGGAAATTTTCATATTTCCAAGACTAATAAGTTCTATTAGGTTGAGTTTCAACCATGTCTGAAAAATGTATGAGTCCAAATACAATTTTAATCATCTCCTCATTTCTAAAATTTCTTTTAGGGAACTTAAAAATGGTTCTAAAAACATCCAAGGAAGAAATCTCTCTCTCTTTTTTTTTTTTTTTTCCAAATACCATATTGTAAATGAAGTTATTTTAAAAAAATCTACGAACACAGATGTGTACAAAATGGAATGAAATTAAATGAAACACAAATATACTGTGAAGTCCTGAATTTTTTTTGGATACTATTTCCTTTGTGATCTCATTTTCTTCCATTGGTTCTGTATCATGTAAAATAACTAAGTCTGTAAATATATAGCCACATTTTCAGCTTTCAAGTTCATTTTTCATCCATAGGCTAATGCGTGAACCACCAAAACGTGAAAATGTGCAAAGTCTGCTAATCCAGCCTAGAGGGTCTAAAAGTAATTGTAGTTTGGATAAAGAATATATAATCAGAGGAAAGCATAATTCAGATTGCACATCTAAATTTCATATCATTTTGTATTTGTAACTGAGGACCTACCTAGCCAAAAACTTTACTGTCTGGAAATATTTTTTTTTAGTCATTTTGACAATAGTCCATTTTTTTTTTCTTTTTCTATTTGCTAGAAACCTTTAGAGATATTCTGTCAACTCCAGTAATCCCTTTCTTTCTTAAAAAATCTCCCCTCAGCCTCCAAACCCAGCCACGAATCAAAATCTCAGATAACATAATGGCCTGAAGAACATCTTGAAACTTCTGTTCAGCTGTGGGCAGGGGTGAGTAGAGAGGAAAAATTCAGATAGATTTAAGCCAATCATGAAACCACAAGCTTAGATATTGAGTTTACTGTTTACTTCATCTCCTGCTAGAGAATAACATTACAATATATTCTTTAATTTTAAAACGATTATATTCTTACTCTATTTTGAGGGTTCAAAGAAAGTGGAGGAGGAGAGGAGAATAACAATCCATCTTCAATATATGAACTATTATATGATGGCTATATAAATCAACATGGAAGTGGGAAGCAGAATTTTAGTGATTAAAATCTAATCCCCAATGTTAGAATCATAGAATCACCAAGGTTGGAAAAAATCTCCAAGGTCATCCAGTCTAACCATCCACCTACCTCAAATATTTACCCAATAACCATGTCCCTTAGCAAAACATCAAGACATTTCTTGAACATCTCTAGGGACGCTGTCTCCATCAGATCTCTGGGCAGCTTATTACAGTCCCTGATTGCCCTTTTAGAGAAGAAATTTTTGCCAACATCAAACCTGACTCTGCCCTGGCACAACTAGAGGCGATTCCCTCTAGCACTATCACTAATGATGTTAATAATCTTCCTGCAGATATTATTAGTGCTAATACTCACATTTTCTTGCATAGTAATCCTAATAATTGAGACAAAATGAGATTCTTTCCCCCCAAAAAAAAACTATAGCTGGCTTTAAGTTCCTTCTTCCTATTTAAAGAGTTGTCATGGATACTTTCCATTATCAGTTGACTTAGTAAGAGTATCTTTCCTAATGCACCTTACTGTTCTTATAGATTTTATTGGTTCCAGATGGTGTTTACCACTATAGAGTTCTTCCTGTGCTTTTGCTTTTATTCTGGGGCCCAACATGAATCCTAGATACTTGTGAGAAAGTTGTAGCTTGTGTGTCATTTCTAACCTTCTGCACTAGCCATGAGAACTACCTGTTAGACAGAATTTCTGCTTGTTGTAGGTTAGTGAGGATGAATACTGTTTTCAGATCCTTTTGATCAAGTTGTTCAGGAGACTGATGATTCAGTTATCTTGGAAAAGGAAGGTACTCAAAGATGACCAAGAAAGTCACATTTTTTCCACGGGAAATTGAGACTGGAAAGTATTCTTTTGCTTGTTTCCACAGTTGACAGACACTGACATAATGCATCTAACATGGTATTGTGTTCAAAGACAGGGAAACTCTTCAGAACTGTGATAACTCCAACAACTTTATATTTGATCTTAACTCCTTCATGATTACATGTGCAAAGGTATAATCCTTGAGGATGTCTTTAGATCTCAGAGAAAAAACTAGAAACGTCTACATTAGGATGTATCTTCTACACAATTTTGATACATTCTCTGTATTTGTCATGTGAGTTTCTAGCTAGCAGAGGGTAAATCTTGTGATTTCATCTTGAAAACAGGCTTACATCTTCAGGTCCCAAATTGTTATGTTTCTATTCTTATATGCTCTTAGTGTTATTTTAAAGCTCAGTGTCTTAAATTGTTTACTACCTGGATTGGACCTATGTCAAGGGTGTGCAAGTAATGTGATTTTGACCTCTGTGCCTGCCTGTTCCCTTTTGAACATTAGTATTTAGCTGGGATCAGTTTCCAGTCCGAGCAGTTTATCAGTCAATAATTGCTCCTATTATTACAGCAGCCAACTTCATGTTGGAACTTGGTTAATAACAGTATGCATCTCAATTACATGTTTCAATTAAGTGGCAATAATTACAGTACAATTACTGTTCAACAACTAAGCAAAGTGTATCTACAATGTCACTTAATGCAGTTAGATTTACCTAAAATGTAATTTCAAATTTGTCTGTGTAAGTAAGAGAGATTTGAATTAACGACACTTTAAAGAAACTTCTGCGTATCTTTCCAGTGTCACTGAGAAGACCCTGTCCTGGCATATTGTAAAAAGTCAGTGAACTGATGGATGAGGATTTAAAAAATATATTAATCATTAGGAGCATCATATAGTCAAAATTTCCTACTTACAGTAGCTGATTTGGAATGTTAAAATATTGCTCTGAATCCTACTGTAGTTTTATATAAAATAAGAAAAGAAATAGATACACTTCTTGTTTGATTCCAGGGCAGTACAATCTTACAGTAAGTATAAAACAAGAGTCTTTCCAAAGAATTGACCTGGAACATCTATTTAACCATTCCTGCCACAGCACACTTCATCCAGTAATTTTGAATTGTTTTGTTAGGTTTTTGGATTTTGAATACATTTTTCTTTTTCTTTGACAGAATACAGCAAAACAGTTGAAAGCAAGTTTTTCAGCTAACTTGGTCCTATTTCTGCGTACTGAAGTGTTACTAATCTGTTCTGATTGGTTGTACTCATCAGTTTTAGAGGTCTGGGTCTTCAGTAAGTTGAGTATTATTATTATTATTTTTAATTATTCTCACTTAGATTACCTTTATTGAGTAGCTGGGCTTACTAAATATAAATGAATATAAATATATAAATAAATGCATAATATGTAATACATAATACATATAATTTACATTCATGAAATATATAGGCCATATATATCCTATACCCTATATCCCATATACGTAGGATAATTTTGGGGTTACTTGCCTGTTTGTGTTTCCTTTTCTTGTGGACATTGTACCTATTTTATTCTTCCAGACATACCCTGAGACAGGGCCCATCTTGTTGTTTCTTGTCATTATATGTTATTTAATGTACTTCTGAAGGCAACATTTCCTGCACAAGATGACTTTTATGAAGTAAAGTAGCTGTTTTGTTATTATTAACTTTACTAATAATTGCAGGCTAAAACAAATTAGTTGTTGTAAATAGTTGATTCTTTGGAGCAATACGAAGCACTGTTTCTTTTCTGCATGAGTCTTCACATATGAGTGATGATCCATGCTAAGCTGAGTCATGTAAAAACATTATTTTAATAATAATAATGGATTTTCTTTCTATTCAGAGGGGTTATCGCATAGCATATTTTCCTTGTTTTTATTTAAAAGTGTAAGAACTGTTTCAGATAATTCCCTTTGTGCATTTACTCGGGATATTACTGTCAGTTGTACTATATTAGAGAATATTATGGTGCATTTAATATTCCTAAATCACTTTAAAATTAAGACACATAGCATATAATGCACTGTATATTAATGCTTTATGTAAAACACAGCTAAGATGAACCAGTGAATCTAGGATGACTAATGCTTTGCTAATTACACTTTGTTCTTCCTGACTGAACTGAATAGAATTACTCTGGGTGTATATGCATACCAAAATTGTCCCAGATATTGAATCCTTTTTGTAGAATAATCAAATATCAATTCTCCTTATAAAGTTATAAAATCTATTGAATTCTGTGATCAATTGAGGCTGTATAAATTTCATGCTGAATACAAAAAGAGGTGTGTCAAACAAACTTGAAATTAAATTATAACAGAGAAAAACTCATCTTTAGATTAGAGAAAATCCTCTTGAAAGTGCAGATCTTAAAAATATGAAACCTGCCAAAGAATGGTTTAAAACTATCATTTTTATTCTGAAGTAGCTTTCCTACTCTCCGGATGTGTGAAAAATTCCAGCTCAATATTTACACAAATCTTACTTTAGGCTAATGAGTCACTCAGACCTTGTTTATTCATGATCATGAGGTGACTCTGCTTATTGCAGATGATTCTAAACTGGATCAATGATTTTTCAATACTGTCTCTATCACTGAACTTCTGGCCTGGACTTACTATGTCCCATGGCCACAATAGCAGCAGCAAAACTGTATATATCATTGCAACAACTGGAATGTTGACTGTCTAACTTGTTCAAAACCTTAAGAGAGTGTATAATTTTCTGCATTAGTGCTACTTCAATTGCTCTCTGTTCTGCCAAATAATTTATATAACTGGACTATTTTACTTCTGGGTTTCTGTGTGTGTGTGTGTGTGTGTGTATCCAGGTTATATTCTGCTGCAGTGGAACCGAATTCATTATGTGCTGCCTTCCACAGGTTGGTGTCTCTTTGGTTTGTTAAATACAACAATTTAAAGACCTATCTAATCTTGTAAATTTTGAATTGTCATGAGATGCTGAAGTATGCCACTTCTGTTGCTATTAGATACAAACTCCTTCAAAATTTAGTGTAATTTGGAGGTACCCTCCATTAAAAATGGACATATATTTCCAAAATATGTGATTTATAGTCTTGAATGCTATGGTTTAACTTTGTAGATAGTGAAGTACCACACAATCATTTCTGTATACGCTTCATGGCAGGATGGTGAGAGAATTGGAGGAGAAACAAGGGAGGGAGAGGAGAGGAGAGGAGGGGAGGGGAGAGGAGAGGAAAGGAGAGGAGAGGAGAGGAGAGGAGACCAGGACTAAATACTAACTTAGAAAATTTTCATTCATAAAGAGTCATGGTGACGACTTTTTGTCAGTATTTTGCACTCTTCTAGTACACTCCAGGTTCTGAATTCTCATGTAAAAATCACTGTACTCATCTTTGAAGTTGACAAAATGATTAGCAAGATTCAATGCTGTTTATCTGGTATTCATAGTTCTTGGGATAGATGTTGAAAGTCTTGATGTTTGAATGACTGTTTTCATCATATGACAATTAATGAAGAAATGTCTTAAAAACTCATTTTGTCATATTATATCTTCCTTTTGTTATTAAAATGCCTAGGCAAAAAAAAATATATTCACAGCTTCTTTATGAGGCTCCTAATTTTTTTGCAACAACTGAACATCAAAGATTGAAAAGATTCCCGACATCGAGACTTTCTCCCAGCAATGCAGATCTTGTTCATATTGCCTCTGGTTTGGCTGTTGCAGTATCATTTGAAAACAATATAATTTGCTATAAATGTCTGAATCTACACATTCCTCCTTCCTTCCCTATGTTTTTATTTTACCGTTATAATAACAGTGGTACAGGATAGCTCTTCATTCTGTGGGCTATTTTACTGAAAAATGAGTGAGTGAGAGTCTTGATTACTTTACGGATAAATCTGATTAACAGTTATGTTAATTAAAATGCATGGTTTTTAGGCTATTCTGAACTATTTATATGTGATTTACTTCATATCAACAGCTAATTTGTATTTAATGCAAACTAATGGGTTTTATGTAAATGGAGCATGTGGCAGTCTATTTAAAAAACAAATTATCTGTAGTTTCGTTTCAGTTATTTTAATTAAATTTAGAGTGTGTGTGCAGTGGGAATGGATAAAGGATGTGTTATATATGAAGTGCTGATGATTAAAACCAATTTATATATATAGAATAAGAAACAAGTGATTCTCTTAGCAGAAACACAGATTCATTTTCTGACATTTGCATTCCATAACAGAACAGACAGAAAAGCAAGCTAGGGCATGTGCCCAGTGTTTTTTGAACTGAAGAGTACTAATAATTCTAATAATACTGTGGAGATTATCTAGTTCACATTTACAAAATGTTTTGAATATTACAGGCAAACTACATTCTGAATGTAGTTGAATACTGTAGTAAAGAATATGGAATCTTTTTACATTGATGTTCTTCCTCAAAGTACTATGCAAGTTCCCAATACTAATGCAGCCAGTATAGTTTACCATGCAATGAGATGGCTGTACTGATTGTTTTAACATCAAGCAAGAGATTATTTCAAGATATTTAGGTTGATAGTAATGTCATCTAGCAGTTTTAAATCTGAAGTATCATATCACTCACACCCTACTTGCTTGTATTTTCTGAGCATGGCTGGGTAAATTGAACCCTTATTTTTCACTGTTCTGAAGAAATTTTGGACACAATGTCAACACAACTTCCTGATGATTTTGTATCTCCCCCACTTTTAAGTATTCTGACATTCTTTGGCAGAGATTTGTAATGAAAATATTTTTCTAAATTTTGTCATCTTTGTTTCTACAAGCCTTTGATAAGATGTGCTCTCAGATATTTTCATTCCTCCCTGAAACTTCAGAGTTCAGAATATCTTTTCAGAAGCTTAGCCTGGATCTTCAACAACCCTAGTATAACTCCAACAGTGTGTATACTGCATGCCAGTGAGCTGTTAGACTTAATGTTTAATTGTCATCAAGAATGGAGATGCCAACTGTTTGCTAATGCTAGTCATAGTTCTACTGATTATAGAGTCACAGAATCCTTTGAGTTGGAAGGGACCTCTGAAGGCCATCTAGTTCAACTGCCCTGCAGTGAACAGGGAGACCACAGCTAGATCAGGTTGCCCAGAGCTTTATCCAGCCTCGCACTGAAAGTTTCCAGGGACAAGGCATCAACAACTAGGCAATCTGTTCCAGTGTCTCACCAACCTCACTTTAAAATACTTTTTTCTTGTATCTAACCTAAATCTACCCTCATTGACCTTGAATTCTTTTCCTCTTGTTCTATCACCACAGACTGCTGAAGAGTGTCTCCATCGTTCCTGTAGCTCCCTGTTAGATACTGAAAAGTTGCTATCAGGTCACCTCAGAACCTTCTCTTCTCCAGGCCTGTTGGCACAAACTCTCAGCCTGTCCTCATAGGAGAGGTGTCCCATTACATGGATCATTTCTGTGGCCCTTCTCTGGATGCACTCAAACAGGCCTATGTCTCTCTGTACTGAGGACTTCGCATCTGGATTCGATACTCCAGATGGGGCATCACCAGCACAGACATTTTGACATTTGCTCTAATTTCAGAGGCTACAGTGAGAGTTCTCACCTTTATTCTTTACCTCACGGCAAACACTGTGACTCTGCTCTTCAGAATGAGAGTTTGGTCAACTGAAATAACAATTGTAACTTAGAAGTTTAAGTACTGCAACTTTGTTGGAAAATACACAGTCAAGCAAAGACAATTAAAATATGCCCTATTTTCAAGATACTTTATAGTTCAAATGCATTATTCTAATAATTCCTAACTAATGATGATAAAGTAGATTAACACATTTTTTGTTTGTGTTGATGTCTGTGGACACATATCTACATACATATTTACAGACAGATTTGTTGAGTATGGTCTTGTCACATCTCCAGTTCAACAGAAATACAAACTGTTCCTTTAGTGAAAAAAACACTTAATGCTCAGATTTGATGAATAAAGAATATTTAATCCTGTTCAAAAATTCAGCAATTGACTCTATGATCTGCTGACTCAGTGCTGAGATACTGGTATGTTAAATTCTGCTGAATGAAAAGGTTACACATGGTATGAAATAAAAGTAACCTACCTGTTAAAAGAATTATTTACAAAAATCAATGTTCATTTTCTGTCTCTCATATGTCAACAACAATTTTGCTTTCCCAACCAAAGATGAGCTTATTTAAACACAGTGCTGGAATAATTTTATAAATGTCTTGCTGTTAAAACAAAATTGTTTGATCATTATGCATGAGATCTTGGAGGAAAAGTAATATATATTTATATTTAAAGAAACAAAAGCTATTAATAACAAAATAAGATACTCCTGAATTACCTTTGCTTTACACACTGACCTTTGAAATCTCCCACTTTTTTCAGTTGTCTCTTGTCCTACAGCTAACAAATACCATTAGTGAGGCTGGCACAGGACTCTAAGCTTTTGTTTTTTGATTTCGCTCTTTTTAAAAATGCGGTTAATTTGTGTACGTTACCAAAACTCTGAATGCAGGAGATCATTTTGGAAATTGATAATAACCCCAGGGATGGGGCATCTGCAAATTTTATGGGCAACTTGTTCCAGTGCCTAAATATCCTCTGAATAAAAATTTTCTTCCTAAAATTTAACACAGATTTCCAACTCTTTACTTTAAAACCATTCCCCCTTGTCTACCTGTTGTTCTCTCCTGCTTATAAACACCCTTAAGTATTGGGAGGCCATTGTTAGTTCTCCCCTGAGACTTCTCCATGCTAAACAAGCCCAGCTCCCTCAGACTGTCTTCACAGAAGAGGTGCTCTAGCCATCTGATCATCTTTATGGCCTTCCTATGGATCTGAACAGCTCCATACCTTTCCTGAGCTGAGTGTCCCAAGCTGTACTCCATATGGGGCATCATGAGGGCAGAGAAGTGAAAGACAATCATCTTTCTCACCCTACTGTCCACCCCACTTTTGATGGAGCCCAGGATAATGTTGGCCTTCTAGGTCAACATGCTTTGTAGCATATCAGTGAATTATATCAAATGATCAAAGACTATTGCAGCTTCTTCTTCTCAGGGGTATGTTAGGGTACATTAAATGACCATCTGTGGGGAATAGATTCATTGTCAGATAATGAATTGTTGACCTCCTAGGATCTCTTTAAACTATGTATTTTTACCTAATAAAGAAAGGCGAAATGATAAAACCTTAACCATAAATCTAAATCCAAGATGAAAAGTTACTTGAAAGAATATAAATTCTAATTCTGCTGAAGCCAAGGGAAGATCTCTGAATAGATTTCAATTCATATTCAAATCATAGAATCATATAACCTTTTTACTTGGAAAGGGTTGCCCAAAAGTCATTTAGTCCAACTTTTCTGACATGAACAGAGACATCTAGATGGTTTCTCAGAGTCCTGTCAAGACTCTAGACTGATCTGGAGTGTCTCCAAAGACAGGGCATCCACTACATCCCTGGGCAACATGTTCCAGTGTTCCAGTGCCTCATCACTGTTATGGTTGAAGTATTGTAAAAAAATATTCCCTATGCCCAGTCTAAATCTCCCTCCTTTGAATCCATTTCTCCTTGTCCTCTCACAGCAGACCCTGCTAAAGGGTCCATGCCCATCATCGTATAGCCCCCTTTTAGATACTGAAAGATACTGAAATGTCATTCTCCTGTCTCCCTGGAGCCTTATCTTCTCGACAACATCTCCTCACAGAGGAGGTGTTTTGTCTCTTGAATTGTTTTTGTGGCCCTCCTCTGGATGTGCTTTAACAAGTTCATGTTTACCCTGTACCGAGGATTCCACATCTGGACACAGTCCTCCAGGTGAGATCTAACCAGCACAGAATACAGGGACAGGATCACCTCCTGATATGCCGGCCATGCTACTTCTGATGCAGTCCATGATGAAGTTGGCTTTCTGGGCTGCAAGGGCACACTGCTGGCTCATGTCCAGCTTTATTCATATATTACCTTTTGGTTTGATTGTCCATTAACTAATGATAAAATAGCTGGAACTGTGTATAACAAATGGATTTGTTCTGTTTTGTACCATTAGAGTACAGACTAAATTAATTTTTTTTGTAATTTTAATGCCCCATTAGAAGGAATTATTGATTACTTAAAGCACTGCTCTTATGCCAGTTAGAACTTTAAGCTGAAACTTTTTCTGGTATCATTTCATTTCAGATATGAATTGAGAATTTAGTTGTCAGCTGAAAGACAAAATCCCTCTGTAAGTTTTGTAAGCTGTTGGCATGTGATGGTCTTCCTATCTCAACATGAGGTGCACTTTTCTGAAACACCAAATCCTTTCACGATTCAGGGAGAGATTAGATCTGCAAAGTTCTGAGTACTGGATCACAAGTAAGGTTAAAACTTCCATCCTGGGATGATGATAATTAAAAATGAGAATAGAGATTATAATGAAGTTCTGAATGTGATGTTGGATGTGAAAACACATAGCTCAGAACATGTTCTTCACATTCTTCTTTTCCATTTAAACTGAACCATGTGTGATCAACTGTTCTGAGACCAGTGGAGACCAGTCATAAGTGGTGTCCTCCAAGGGTCAGTCTTGAGATGTGCTCTTCAATGTCTTTATCAGTGACACAGATGATGGAATAGAGTGTACCAACAGCAAGTTTGTGGATAACACCAAGCTGAGTGATGCAGTTGATACACTGGAGGGAAGGGAAGATATTCAGAGGGACCTGGACAAGCTGGAGAAGTGGGCCTGCGTGAACCTAATGAGCTTTGGTCAGGGAAATGCCAGGTATTTATGTAGATTGAGGGAATAACTCCTGGAAAGCATGCCCCCCAGGACTTGGCATTCCTGGTGGATGAGAAGCTGGGCATGAGCCAGAAGTATGTGCTTGCAGCCCAGAAGGCCAACAATATCCTGGGCTGTATTATAAAAGGGGTGGCCAGCAGGGAGAGTTGGGTGATTGTCCCCCTCTACTCAGCTCTTGTGAGACTCCATCTGGACTACAGCATCCAGGCCTGGGGCCCCAGCACAAAAAAGATGCAGAGCTCTTGGAATGGGTCCAGAGGAGGGCCACTAAGATGATCAGTGGGCTGGAGTAACACTTTAATGAAGAAAGGTTGAGAGAACTGGGCTTGTTTAGCTAGGAGAAGGCTACAGGGAGACCTCATTGTGGCCTTCCAGTACTTAATGGGAGCATATAAATGGGAGGGAGAATGATTGTTTACAAGGGTTGATAGTAACAGGACAAGGGGGAATGCTGTTAAACAAAGACAGGGCAGATTTAGGTTGGATGTTAGGTGGAAACTTTTCATTCAGAGGGTGGTGATTCACTGAAACAGTTGCCCAGAGAGGTTGTGGATGCACCACTCCTGGAGACATTCAAAGCAATGCTGGATGTGGCTTTGGGCAGCCTGGTCTAGTGGCTGGTGACCCTGTCCATGGCAGGGTGGTTGAAATTAGATGACCTTTGAGTTCGTTNGGCTGGTGACCCTGTCCATGGCATGGTGGTTGAAATTAGATGACCTTTGAGTTCGTTTTCAACCCAGGCCATTCTATGATTCTACGGTTCTGTGATTCTATGGTATAGTAAAATTATTCAAATTTTCAGTGACTTTGAAATCTTAGAAAGGATTTCACTTCTAAAAGGATCAGAGAAGCAACAGAGTGAGAGAATGGATGTCAACAGCATAACTGACTAGTCAGCTAATTTTAAGGTAAAATGTCTTAATTTATTATTGTGACTGTAACTATATGAGTTACCAGTGAAGATAACACTAACAGAAAATATCACAGGTTACTCTCAGTATAGTTACAACTTAAAATGGGGTTTATGACTCCTATAACTATTTCAGTAGTTTGTCTGGAAAAAAAATTGCTTCAAATTCCTCTTTTTGCCATCCTGAATAAAAGACTCGAGCATACATACAGAGGGTGAAATTTTATCAGGGAATCAAGAAAATATGCGTGATTAATTCTGGCATACTGGATTACATGAAAGCTAGTCACGAGGAAGGAATCAAGTTAGTTTAAAGGACCAGATAAAAAAAAAAATAATTGATCTACAAAATGTTAATAATTTCCAGCCTGAAGGCATTGCCAACTAATCCTGAGAACTGCATTCCAGTTGAGTACTTATGGCCACAGAATTCAGCTTGAAATATAATTGACTATTTTCAGTATAGGTTCCAATTTTGTGTGTGTAAATGTTTCTTTTAATGTTCTTTTAATTGTTTTTTTTTTTTTAATCATCACTTGAGATTCACTGATGAACAATACAAGCACAATAAAAACAAATTCTTAAGAGTTAAAATGTTAGTGATGTTGAATCCTCCCCGATTTATTTTTGTTCACATAATTTTACTGTGTATTTAATGATTTCCACTAAATCACTGTGCAGTACAAACTATTAAGTATTTAATAAACTCTCCTCATTGTGATTTGGAGAAAAGGTACATTAGTCATTTAGCTCAGAAGTAAAATGGAACGTAATTCGAAGACTCACTTATGTAAATTTTATCCACACCATTTACTAAGAATACCTATTGTTTTCTTTTGTATAAGTGGTGTGTATTGAGAACTGGATAGAAAGTAGAGTATAGTAATAATTCACTCTGAAAATAAAGAAAAGCAGATTTATCCCTGTCTTTGTCTAATCTATACACATACTGTTTCTTTTATGATTGTTCAATGGTAATGAAAGTAGTATAGCCCTTTTTGATTTTAATTAAGAGATACTGGACTGAAGGGTTTCTCACTACATAGACATAATTCTGAACCATTCTTCAGTGGGAGAATGTGGACCTATTTTAGTATCTGCTATATGAATTTCTCAGACAAAAAGAAGGGAAAAAATAATGATTACTGTTGTTATATTAATTTATTTTGTTTATTTATTCCCCAGTGAAAGCATCTAAAGTATCTTGTTTTCGTTCATTTACATTCCAAAAAAATTAATGCTGCCTTATATTTTTGATGGTGTGCACTGAAGTTCTGCTACAATAGGTAAAACTCCCTCTATTCTGTTACAGTGTATTTCTCAAGGATTTTATCTTAGGTTGAGCAATACTCATCATTTACAGTAAGAAGGACAAGATGTGATTGTTTTCTTTATGTGTGATGAGGCTTTTTACTCAAAGTAGAATGACTGCCTTGTTTTTCAAATTTAGTATATCTCCTAATACTTTTGCATAACCTCTAAAGTAATTCTTGCCTGAAGGTCTTGCCTGTTGGTATCAACAAGATACAAGAAGCTCAGTCCATCTTTTTTTCCACATATAAAAATGATGTCAGTAGTATTTTCTAAAGTGATATAAAATAAATATCTCATATATTTATTTTAACTTGATTAGCTATCTTCATTCAGTCATTAGCTTTTATTGATAAAGATCCAAGTACGCTAATTAGGTGTGGTAAAGCAGCGTAAAATCAATTTATACATCAAATTAAAGGGTAGCGGTTCTAGATGTTTAGACTAAAGATAAAAAAACAAGCTATTAATTACAAAGCTTAACTAATAAAGAATAGCAGTACCGTCTAGCAGGTGACCCTCTTCTTTGAGAAGATTTCCATTTAAGATAAGATCATTGCTTTATGGAACAATATTTAATTTGGGCAAAGTTCTGGCTGACCAAAATGGATATAAAGAATAGTTCTGAATAGATTTTAAAGGAACTCTTTTTTTTTTTTTTTACCTTTGGGATCACAATAGTTTGTGATACTAAAGTATTTAGGTGATTTGAGAAGTTGTGAAAAAACTAATACTTGGAAGAAATGCAGGTTTTTCAGTCTCACAATACATGAAACATTTAGTGCCTGCTTGCATCTGGCACACCTAGCTTATGCTACTTCAAATACATTTTGTTAGTATGCTGCTACCATGCTGGTGTTTATATGAACCTCTTCTATCACCTAGCAGTACTATTTCCTACAGTGTTCTCTGTGATTCTGTGTTACTCTGTCCTACAAGCTGGCAGAAGCAGGTGCAAGTCTTAGAGTCCCTGGGTACACAGCTGCCTGTGATCTATCTCTTATTAGTTAGCCTTCACCAATTTGAAGGTCAGCACTGCGACAGCGGTCATTACAAATGAGCTACAGCTTTTTGAGTCATATTTGATGTTCTGTTGACAATCGGTCTCAGTTTTTCATGCCAATACCAGACTATCAAACAGCTTTTGCAGAGGTTTTGGCAGTGGTGCTGGTAGATAAATGCCTACAGCTGTGATGGAAGAACAATGAGGAGGACAAAAAGGACACTGACCAGCTGCTTAGATCAGTTTCTTGGATTGATTTCTCTTGTTGCAGAAATGTTTATGGACTCATAAAACAAGTATTGAACAGAGCAAACAACTGTGCCTGCAAACCGTACAGCATTTCAGAATGTTGAGCAGAACACTTTTTTAAGATCTATGCATTAATTCTTCTGGTATTCTGGTGCATGTGGACATATTAGCCTGAAGCACTTAACCCTGGAATTGTTGTTCTATGAAAAATACCATCTTCCATTGCAGACATTCAATAGTCTTTTGACTATGGACAGATAAATGGTGTCAGTTGAAGCAGAGGCTATTGAACGGCTCATTAAGGAAAGGTAGTCATTTCGTACTTCAGAGTCTGCCATGATTTGAGAGATTGTTAGTTACATTATATGAATGATACAATGCATAGAATCCATGTAGTTTTTCTTTTTTTCTGCGTGCTAAGTTTCTGGATTGAAAATCAAGAAAAGTTATTTCTCCATCGTGCTTCAGAGTCTGTGTCTTGGTTATTAATGTTCATACCAGTTCATGCAGAAGGAGTCATGGCAGCTTGGGTATATATGTTTATATGTGTATATAATATGTACATTAATTAAAACATAATTTTCATTTAAAATTTTGCTTCACTTTAGCAGAAAGATAATTTACTTATCAAGTGGCACAAGCACATGTTATGTGTAATATATGTGGATTCTGATTCGCCTGAGTGTGTGTGGTGGGTGCAAGATGTAGAGTTAGCATGGTACTGCATCCTCTATTCCACAGCTCTCAGTTGTTGCCTATGCAGCCTGTGATAGAACAATCAGCTCATGAAAAATATTGCTAAAAATCAATAATATAATAGTGTTAAAAACGTACGTTGTTTTGAGTCCACATTACTACCTTCCAACATGACATGTGGCCTGCAGGCCATGGATTGGACATGGCTGACATAGTGGCTTTGAGAGATGTGTACCATGATTAGACTGTAGACTGGAGAATACATTTCCTTCAATAAATGCTGTTATGGCTGTCTACTTAATGGAGCTTGTGTAAGAATAAAAGGACATTCTAACAGAATATGCTCGGAGATGAAAATTCAGAAGGTCTTGGAACCCAATGCACCAGAATCCAGATACTCTGTATTTTAGAGGCACCCTGTTCTGTAGAGGCATATTCCTCAAAATGAAAACATCAGGGCATTGAGGTATGATCCAGGATATTTTAAAATCTTGTGATGATTTTAATAGATTAAAAAACAGATTTTTTTAATTTCATAGATGAAATATGTCTTTACTTGAGTTCTATGCCATATTTTAATATGGCTTGTGAAAACATAAATTACACGGAGTCACAGGATGTTTAAGGTTGGAGGGGACTTCTGAATACCACCTAGTCCAGTCCCCCTCCTTCAAGCAGGGTCATCTAGAGCACATTGCCCTGGATAATGTCCAGGCAGATTTTGAAAATCTTCAGAGATGGAGACTCCCCAGTCTTTCTGAAAAACTTGTTGCAGGGCTCACTCCCCCTCACAGAAGTTTTTTCTCATGAGCAGATGGAACTTACTGTATTTCATTTGAGCTAACTGTATCTGTTCCTGTTGATAGGTACCACAGAAGCATCCTTGACTCTATCTTATTGATATCCTCCTGTAATATATCTGTATACATTAAGAAGATTAACATCTTCTCATTTCCAGGCTGAGCAGGCACTGCTGTCTCAGCCTTTCCTTTTAGGAGAGATGCTCCAGCCTCTTAGTAATCTCTGTAGCCCTTTGATGGACTCACTCTGGGATCTCCATTTCTTTCTTGTGATGAGGAGTCCAGAAGTGGACTCAGTACTTCATATTTTGACTCATCAGGGCAGAGTAATGGGGAGGCAGAAACTTCCTTGTCTGCTGGTACAACTATTCCTAATATCACCCTAGGATATTTTTAGCCTTTATGGTCACAAAGGTACATTGCTGGGTCATGGTCAGCCCATTGTTCACCCAGGTCTTTCTCTGTAGAGCTGATTTACAGCAGGTCAGTCTCCAACCCTTGTTGGTACACTGGGTTATTCCTTTCCAGATACAGAACCCTGCACTTGACCTTGTTGAATTTCATTATATCCATCTATCTCCATCTCTCCATCCTGTCAAAGTCTTGCTGAATGGCAACACAGTCTTCTGGTCTACCTACCACTCCACCTAATTTGGTATATTCACCAAACTTACAAGGTTGCACTCAGTGCCTTCATCCAGGGCCTTATTTATGAATAAGCTGAACAAGACTGAAGCCATTACAGACCCCCTAGGCCTTCAACTAGACTGCTCATCTGAGCACTGCCATTCACCCAGTTTTTAATTCACCTCACTGTCCACTGATCTTAGGCCACATTTTCTGAGCTTACCTATGAGTATGTTATGTGAGTGTTAAAAACTTGTTGTCAGATAGACAACATCCACTGCTTGTCCATCCTCTACCCAGTCAGTCATTCTATCACAAAGGGCAATCACATTGGTTAAGTGTGAATTCCCCTTGGTGAAACCATGCTGACTTCCCAATCACCTTTTTGTCTCCTACATTAGAGATAGCTTCCAGAATGAGCTGTTCCATCACCTTTCCTGGGATGGAAGTGAGGCTGATTGGTCTACAGTTTTCCTTTTGCCCTTTTTGAATACTGGAGTAAACATTGGCCTCACGTCCTCACCTCTGTAGTTCTCTGTGACCTCTCAGATATAATGGGGAAGGGTTTAGTAATAGCAGTCACAAATTCACTCAGCTCTCATGTGTCCAACCCTTCAGGGCCTGTGAACTAATGAGTTATGTCTGCCCAAATGATTTCTAAACCAAGTCCATCACGGGAAAGTCTTCCTTTTTCTGGACTTCCTCCCTCAACTCCAGTGTCTGGGGCTCCAGAGGACTGATCTCAGAAATGAAGATTCATGCAAAGAAAGCATTCAGTTACCCTGCCATCTCTGAAACTTTTGTCACCCATGCCCCTGTCCCATTCAATAGTGGGCCCATATGTACACAGCAGACTGGTAAGAGTTAAAGCACAATTTTCAGTGACAAATCATGGGAATAATTATTGGGAGCATTCAGGGAGGACCCACTTAAGGTAGCTAAGATGATGGAAGCTATTATTAGAACTCAGGATCCAGTCTGGAATGATTTACCTGTGATGCTGGATACAGTGTTGACACAAGGAAGAAGTGTAGTTTTATCAAAGGTGAAGGAAGAAGGAGAAAGAATTCTTGCTGAGGTAGCAATTGGATCATAAATAAGATTCAAATAATCAGAGTCAGTGAGAATTACTGACTAAATATTATTTCATTTGGGATGAGACTTTCTATCCCTAAAACAAATAATTTGTCTAAATTTTACCAAGTGGTGCAGAACAGGAAAAAGATTCCGTAAACCTTTTCTCAGTAGATCAGATACCACAGCTAACAAGTACACTCATTCAGATCTGGATAAAAAATGGGATGTGGAACAATTAGTGTCTACTTTTATGGGGCTGTAGAACCCAACAATTAGGCACAAATTACAGAGAGTAGAAGGAGACATTTCCCAGTTTTTTAATAACTTATTGAAAGCTGCCTAGAAGGTACATAATAATAGAGAAGTAAAGGAAAGAAAAGAGATTGAGAGAGAAAATTATTAGTGATGTACTCACTGCAAAAAACAGGGAGAGGAAATAACCTGAGGAAAGGGCCTCCAAGATGAAGATCATGAGGACATATGCAAGGCAATATACAGGGGAAATGTTTTAAATGGCTACAGAAAAGCCACTGGCATAGGGCTTGCCCATTAGATCAGCAGAGATTTAGAAGTTTCAGGATTATCAAAGTAGGCAACTGCAATGATGTAGCAGATGCAGCAGGGAGGCGTCAGAAGAGAGCTGAGATGAGCACAGAAAATACTGACATTAGATGAAGACTGAAGGGACTGGGAGTAGATTTGAAGTTATCACCAACAGAGCCCCTGTTTACAGGGAGGTTGGGGAAAGAGGATGTGACATTTCTTGTAGATACAGGTGCATCCTACTCTGTTATTATTACTTGTAAAGAGCTGCTAAGTAATCAGACAGCTTCATCTTTTAGTGTTACATGGAGGAAGGAGAACAGGCCACCTTTTCAACTGTTAAGATTTAGGATATGTGAGGGTGATCTGGTTGCAACATTTGTCACCTCATTGATTGCCAGGGTTGATTCGGGTGATCTGGCTAGTGTTGGTAATTTAGGTGTCATGACAAGTGGTAATCAGAAACTTAGTAAACAGTTGGATTGTTTATAAATAAGTTCCTGACTATATACAGGACCTGGTTTATGTAATACATTATCTTTTGCAAAGATAACGCTTCCCTGTGGAACCTCACAACAACCAAAGACCTGTATGCAAAAACCTCATATTAACACAGCACATGCATAACATTAGATTTTAATATGTATAGCAATTCTAGGGATAGGTGGGCACTTCATGGAAATTGTATGTCAAAATGTATAAAATTAAGTTTCTTACTGTGAGTGATAGGAAAAGCAATTCCCCATAAAGCCAACACTACAATGAAGTGATACTGACTTTCCATGGTCACTGCAGATATTGCCAACATTCACATCTCCAATCAGTCCTTCCTTATTTGTTAGCACAAGGTCCAGCAACACCCCTTCATTTGTTGATTCCTTCAACAATGTGCCAGAAGGCTATCATCAATCCTCTGCATGAGCCTCTTGGACTGTTCAACTGGAAAATCTTTCCAGCAGATGCTTGGGTTGTTGAAGTTCCCCGTGAGCACTTCAGTTACCCCAGAATCATTACTTGTGATCATAAGACTACTTCTAGCTCACAGTAGAACACCTCATAAACTTCCTCATCTTGATTGAGTGGGTTGTAATAAACATCCACAACATTGTCATCTGTGTTAAGCTGCCTTTTAGTTGTTCTTTAAGCTCTTGATTCACACTTCAGTCACTCAAGGGAGAGTTATATATATTCCAATTGTTCTCTAATGTAAAGGACAACTCCATCACTTCACATTCCTGTCTCATTCTTTTCCTAAAAAGACTCCAGTCATTTGAACTTCTCATGGTTTTATGATTTTTGTTATTGGTATTCTACATCATAACACTGTGTGAGGTACTGGGACCTAAAGAGATAATGATCCAAGTCTGTGGACTGCCAAATTTCTGGGTAGAAACTACATACCCCAGAGGACTTTGTGTTCCCATTTTCCACTCAGAGGGAAAGTTAAAGTTGCACACAATTCCCATGATTTCCTCTTTTGGTGGTCATCTTAGCAGTGGAGGTTCCCTAACTGTCTTGTCTTCAGCTTTAGCATAAGGCCTTTGGTTTCAGACACACTTTCTCTCTTACTTTGATTTATTAGCTTCAATTCCAATTATATTGTATTATATTGTGTTATTTTGCATTCTGATATCTTATTTAGTAAATTAGTTTTCCTCCTCAGATTGTTGCCACTGTTTTGCTTTTGGGTGCATCTCCCTGCCCTTTCCCTTTTCTCCTTTCCCCTTTTGGGGAGTGTGGGTCCATGAGTCCCCTGCCCCGTTAGTCATGGAACAGAGCTGAACTGGCCCATTAACCATTGACAGAACTATCCCTCTAGGTCTCTGTAATTTCACTGTATTGCATCCCTGTGAATGCAAACAGATATTTTATTCTTCCTATTTATTCTCTCTAATGCATCCCTTTTGTACAGACATTTAAGAGAAGTAATTAAGTCTGTGAGTTTCCCAGGAGAAGTACAAAAGGATCCTCCATTAAAATGTTCTGAGTGCATCTCTTAAGCTGTTGTCATCCCCTGACATCACAGCTCAAGACGTGTTTTGTTTATTTACCCTGTTTCAGTAACCCTCTCCTTCTCATACTTTATCTAGTTTTAGGAATTCCTAACCAGACCGGCCAACCTGTTTGCAAAGTAATACTTATTTCTTTTAGTAAGGTGGACTCTGTCTCCCCTGTCAGTTCTTACTCCTCAACCAACTCAAACAAAATTACTCCATTATTTTCTGTAAGTTGTAACAGTGTAATTTCACTAAATGGAATACGATTATGTTGTGCCTTCTCTAACTTGTTGTTTGTTTGTTTTAAATTATGTTTCTAAACTTTTATACTCACAGAATCACAGAATTACAGAACTGTAGGGATTGGAAGGGACCTCCAGAGATCACTGAGTCCAACCCTCCTGCCAAAGCAGCTCCCTAGACCAGATTGCACAGGTAGGCATCCAGGCAGNCACTTACTCTTGTTAAGCCTCATCTGGTTCCTCTCTGCCCAACTCTCCAGCCTGTCCAGGTCTTGTTGAATGGTAACACAGCCTTCTGGTGTGTCAGCCATTCCTCCCAGCTTTGTATCATTAGTAAACTTGCTGAGAGTGGACTCTATCCCCTCATAATTGATGAGGATGTTGAACAGGACCAGACCCAGCACTGATCCCTGAGGAACACTCCTAATTACAAGCCTCCAACTGAACTCTGCACAATCGATCACAACCCTCGGAGCTCTACCAGTCAGCCAGTTCTCAAACCACCTCACCATCCACTCTATTCCACACCTCCTTAACTTTGTTTTAAGGATACTGTGGGAGACAGTGTCAAATGCTCTGCTGAAATCATGGCATGAAATCTCATACCACACTGAACATAACATCTTTATCAACTACATAGATTATGAGATTGAGTGCATCCTCTGCAAGTTTGTGTTTGACAACAAGGTTAAAGGTGCAATTGATATGACAAAAGGAAGAGATTCCGTAGAAAGGGACCTGAACAAGCTTGAAAGGTGGGCCAATGTGAACCTAATGAGGTTCAACAAGGCCAAGAGTGAAGTGCTGTACTTAGGCCAATCCCAGATATAGATACAGACAGAAGGAAGAGCTCTTTGAGAGCTGCTCTGGGTAGAAAGACTTGGGGGTCCTGGTAGACATAAAACTTTTTAATTTCTGTTATAGTGGTTGGCAACACTGCCCAAAGGAGGGGGTTTGGAACTAGATGATTTTTTTGAGATCAGTGAAACCAAAGCCATTCTATGATTCCATGATTCTATGATTCTGTGAATCTATGATTGTTTCTATAATTCTATGTTATTGCTGGCGTTAATGAAGAAAAATGTGAACTACGAGTACTATTCCTCACTGTTGACTAGGATCATTCTTCTACTTAAAGTGAAACAATGATAAATTCAAAATTTCTATTATTTTAAGGAAAACTAGCCCTAAATAGTGGAAACAATGAGACAGTTTCCTAAAAGAGTTCAAGCAACAGTTTGCAAAGCATTTTGCTCCAATTTATAGGATGGAGAGGCGGTTCATTTGATATATATGTACCCAACAGCAAGATTAAGACACAGTGGGTCAAATATTAGCCTGACCAATTTATTACAAATCCTAATTACTTAGAGAGATAGGGAAGGGAAGACAGACAACAGAAAAGAGATAGGAAGTAAAAACAAGAAGTCCTTGTAGAATGCAAGAGAGAGAGAGGGAGTCGTCACCAGGATTCCAGCACAACTCATAGTTCAGATGTTGATATTCAGTAGCAATGGGTTGTCGGGTCATCAGTGGTTGTGTAGTTCAGTTGACAATGACTTCTTCTTTTCCAGCTTGTAAGAGATTATTATTTTTTGCCAATTGTCTCAAAGCTTCCTGATGAACAAGTCTAAACAAGTCTAAGCAAGGGTTGCAAAATCCTTTGTCTGAGGGACACAGATGACAAGTCCAAGCAAGTCGTGGCTAAGGACTGAGAAATTCTTTGTCTGATTGACACAGATAGACAGGTCCTGAGGTAGTAAGAGAGAGCCACAACTCAATGGCCAGTATTTTGTGGCAAGGGAGATAGCTATCTCGGGAGGTACTCACATGACGCTTACCCAAGCACCCAGAGATCTCATGTAGGCAAGAGAAACGGATAAAAGAGGGATCAACAGCAATGGGGTAAGCTGTTCTGCCAACAGAACCCTCACGAACTGATTCCTGCATACTGACAGATTCCCTCCTGGGCCT
>VXAB01013815.1:0-26715 GCA_013399175.1 Odontophorus gujanensis
ATACCAAAAATCATAAAACCGTGTCATCTGTGCTTTGCAACACCTCGCCAAGCCCAAATACTTCCAATTCTGCTGTTCTCATCTTTTCCCTCCTACTATTACCAAAAAGTTACAGGTTTTGCTGATGCTGTTTGAACAATCCAATCGGCACGCTTAGTAAAGAAGTAGCACAATTTGTTTAAGAGCTTTTTAAGGTTCATAAGAACTTTCTTCATTTATGGAAGGAAACCAAACCAAGCATAAAAGTTGCTGAATCAGAGAGACTTGTATAGACTTGTTAAAACTAGGCCTCATAGTTTGAGCAAACAGGTAACTTTAGGAAGGAATGCAGGGACCATAGAAATGCATGGTCCATAGAAGACAAGGGAAGATAGTAGAGCTGATGTTTGCAACTCAGTGTGGGGGCAGCCCGTGAGGGGAAGAACAACACAATGGAGGGTCCAGAGAGGATGAGTGGAGTTGCTGTTTGCAACTCAGTGGAGAGTCCCGTGAAGATAAGGAGGCAGAGTCGCCATTGGAACACGATGCAATCCCCTAAAGGTTTCCAGGGATATCACCAGATGGGCCCAGAGACCCTCCCCACATTCTAGAATGTAACCAATCCTTGGAAATGTAATTATGCCTACACTATGACACTATGCCTACAAATGTGTAGCTGCCTCTTTCCCTGGTGTGCACGTTTGCTGAGCGATCCCCATGCACCCAGCGCTGCAATAAAAGGAATACTGCTTGACATAACTCATTGGCATGTCAGGTTACTCTGCCGGATTTCTCGGCTTCACTGTACCATGGGGTTCATAAAGGAAAAGCCACTTGGCATCAGCCAGGGCCACATGTGGCATCCACAGGGGCTGGTGCACTGACAGGTCCCTGGTTTCTGTTTCTGGAGACATCGTTATGCTCCTTTCAGAACTTTTGTTTTTGACTTGTTAATGAAGAACTGATTGTCTGCTTTTTTCTTCTTTTTCTTTTTGATATGTTATCAGCCTTTAGCTACTCCACTGTTAGGAAAAACATTCGAGAAAACGCTGAAAAAAAGATCTTTAATGTTTATCCCTAAAAATGGTTCATTTCTTACATTTCTTTCTCGTTTAAGCAGCTACTCTGGTCTGGTAGAGGACGATGAGGTCTACGGTTAAAGTTCTGTATAATGCATACAATATTAAAGCACAGAACACTACGTGCTTTTAGCACAGTCCACCTCCTGGGCTGCTCTGTCTGAGTAATAAAAGCTAGGAGCTGCTCCGCAAAACAAGCAGAATACCTAATGTTTGAGTAATGCACACTGCATGCTCGTCAGCCTGGGGAGCACGGGCTCACGTTAGCATGGAAGGGGTTAATCCAGTCATTTCTCCTCCCGCAGTCCCTGCCGGGTGGATGAAAATGAATCACATTTCATTCTGCTCTCAGTCAGCCGAGATTGCTCTATAATTTTGTTTTTAGTCATTCGTGACTGAGACCTTCTCTGGCAAATTTAGTCACCGAATGTTTTTGCTGTTTAGCCCCAGTCGTTTGAAATCTCGAGGGAGAGTGGGTTTCGTATTGCGACAGCTGAGAGATGAGCAAGGGGAAAGCTGATGGATGTTGATAGTTCAGGCTGATGATACTCAGTATCGTTTCCATATCCCACATGGCCAGGCAGTGATACTCAATTCATTTATTCATGATCATATACAAAGGATTTTAGTCTTCAACATCATAATAGCTTCTGACCTTAAAGGGACACAGTCAAGTACTTTTTGGGCCAGAATTTAACCTACTCTAGAAATTGCTATCTGCCCAGAGTGAGATATAATAATACCTGCGCCCATTGCCATTTATCTTGCTGCCTCCATGTATTACATACACGTTACTAGTGAAATGAATTTCGTGACCACTTGGAGAGATGGAAGTTTAATTTTCCCTGTTTATAAAAGGAGAAACTGAGGCACAAAGGGGTTGAAGCACGCGTCACATGCAGAGTCAGGGACAAAATTAAGTGTGGGATTGAGATCTTCTCTTCCTGTAATGAACAGGCAAGCAATGTTTTACATGTACTACGTTTTGTTAATCCAGCCTTAACTCCTAAATGAGAGTTTTAGAAGGAATAGCAAAGAACTGTTTCCACCTATTTCCTCCATGTCCCATGTTCTCTCAATGGCATTGGCAATGCTTCTGGTGCTCACAGAGGAAACCAAATAAATCTGAGCCATGCTAGCTTTTCTGCTCCAGTCGAGGAGAGGTGGATGGGATGAGACTGAGCTGGAGTGATCCTGGAAGGTAGCGGCAGGCAGAGGCACGCGCTGCTGCCCATGGGCTCGTGTGTGTAGGGCACAATGGCAATCAGCCTGATGAGAGATGCTTTGTTCCACATTTTCCAAGGGGGAGTTGCAAGTGCTGGAGAGTCATGCAGCCTCTCTAAATGGGGCCACAGCTCACTCATCACAATGAAGAAATAAGGCTGCAGAGCGACTGCAAAGGGCTGTGGCAGAGCTGAGACATCCAGTGGTGCGAGTGTGGTGAGACCCTGTGGTTTGTGTGGAATGGTGCTGGCTGTTGACAATAGGGGCTGATGGAGAAGGTATTTCCATGAAGTTAATGGTTGGCTGGTGGAGCCTAGGGCCCAAGGCCATTATTACCATTGTAAGTTCTGGAAATATAAAAATGCAGAAGAAAAAAAGAAAAAAGAAAGAAAATTGCCTTTTTATATATCAGAGAGTTTAAAGTTGAGCTGCCTGTTGCCATGGCTACAATATTCAGTTGGCAGTCTTTAGTTATTTAAGACCAAGGGCTGATCTTGCTGAATCAAGGAACTCAACGGACACACGTGCCCCTGCCTCAGAGGGGGAAGGAGGAAAGCAGGGCGGTGGAAGGGGAGGAGAGCTGCTCCCACCAGTGGTTGAGGAGTGGTGCCAAGCCCCCACCAGGATGTGCAGCAGTGGTCCTGGGTCCCAGCATGGGCAGCAGCAGAGGGGGATGGCTGGGGGGGAGGCAGATAGCCCACAGCATCCTACGCTGGAAGCACCATCTTGCAAAAACATGGGACTCAGTGTGCATTTTGGAGCCATTGCTCTGTTTCTCCATTTGCCCAAGAAGAACCAGAAGCATTTCATGCTCTCTGCAGAGGGGAACTGCAACAAAAAGTGCCACATCAGATTCTGAGGTCAGAGTCAGCAGCATGGACACCCTATGCAGCAGCCCGCCCTGGCTCTGCCTCACCAAGAGCTGCTGTTCTGCACAGGCAGTAAGCATGTTATGGGTCTGGAAACAGCACTGAGAAACACATGCATTACAATTGCAGAATCAACTGTGCCACACCAGAATCGGAGTTGAAAACAGGTTGTGCCTGTCTCCTGAAGTGTATCTGTGTGTTCCTCTGTCTGTCTCTATCAACACATTCTCTTCCAAATGGGCACGGAGACGTGTAAGGCTGGAGTGCCCCCAGGCCACACAACAATGCCCAGGGTTTGTCTGTGGATCTCTGTCCCCAGTAATTCATCCTGCAGGCTGATCCTAGGCATATTCCAACAGTTTCCTGCATGTTCGTGTTGGCTCGCTCCTTGGCTTTCTGATATATTCTATGTGTTCCTTGTTGCCTCAAGAATAATGATGGTCATATGTCCCCCGTGAGAAATCTGCTTTTCATGTGCTGTGGTCGCTGGCTTTTTGTGCTGGCAGAGGGAGCAGAGCCGGCCCCAGATCAGCCTCAGAGCTTCTGCTGCCCCCAAGTGAGAACAGATAAGAGTGCCCCATAGTGAGATGGAGACAGGAGAGCTTTATCAGGGAGGAACACGAACCAAATGAAAGCTTTGGGATGTCACTTCAAACGAAAGATGCCATTAGCAGCCCTCTTTATGTTTGGTTGAACGGTCAGGAGTTTTATTAATGTCCCAGGCAAGCAATAGGGAATGGCTGCCTGCATGTGGTTAGTAAACAGTGCAGGGAGACTACATTGGTGGGAAGCTAAAGGCTTCAGGAGTGAAAGGGTGGTTTCCAGGAAAGCTAAGCACTCCCAGATGAACAAGGAAAGAAGGCTTGCCTCCATAGGGAAAGTTGCTCCAGAGTAGGAGGGAGAGGCTCTCCATTAGCTGGCCACATCCTGTTCGCCATCAGCATCACTCCACACCTTCTCCCATCTCCTTTCTCCACTGCTGTGCTCTCACTCACCCCTTGCCCCCAGCCTTGCCTCAGTGGAGGTCTCCCCTGTGTCAGTAATGTGAAATACCACCCAAGCTTCCAGCTCAGGAGCTCAGGCTGCATGGAGAGAGCCCTACATCCTGGGGAAGAACAAGGGAACGCTCATGCTTCCTCCCTCCTCCCAAGATTCTGCTTTCCAGGCTGCACAAGCAGCAGCTCCCGGCATTTCTGCTCACAGTTCTCTGCTTCCCAATGGCGCAGGATCCATTCAAACAGATACATTTGTGAGGAAGCAGGGAAGGGATGATTTCCCCATTCATTAAATCAGAACAACTGGTATCGGAAATACTGAATTTATACTGAAGACGGACGATGCAATTGAATATCCTCTTCTAAATGAGTTATTTTTTGTTGAGTGCAGCTGCCATTGTGTGTGAATGTTAAGACGCACAGGCTGCAAAATAACATTGTTTGGACCCCCGTCTGCTAGTGACAAAGCTGCCTAGAGTCACTGGGCAAGGTCGTCTCCCTGCTTCGTCTCTGTACCTCTCCCAGCTAGGGAAGCTTAGCTCTCTGTGCAGTGTGCTGTGAAAATGGATGCTTGCTGCACACCTCCACTACTTTCCAGCTGTCCCTTCATCACTGCTGCCTGCACTGCAGAAAGCTGGATTTTCCAGACCAAGGTCACCCTCGCACACGCTGGCCCAGAGCTCTGGCTGGGGCACAGGCTGTGCCTCCTCCTGCCACACCTGGTGGCCAGGAGGATATGTTCCTTTGCACTCCTTGCTTATATTGTTTTTTAGAGAGAAAGCTCCACGTTCCTGGCTATGGCACACCAAACACACGGAGATACATCATTAGTTCTTCTAAAAGCCTATGTAGTAAAATGAATAATTAAATAATGATGATCAGTGATAGTTCAGGAGGTTTTGTGGACTTTCTGTACATCTTTAGAACAAAATATTTTGTCCTCCTCCACCTGATGTAGACAACATATATATTATTATGCCCAGCACACTGAATTCCCTATTCCTAATGTGTCTCAATGCACTGCATTGGTATATTTTCCCTCATCTGCACAGGAATTTCATATGACATACATATATAGGTAGCTAATCCCTTTTCTCCTCATGTCCCAATCCCAAATTTCCATTTCCTCTTTGTCTCCCTTCTTCCCTCGTTCCTTTTTCCCTGAGCTGTCAGTATTAATGAACACAGAAACATCTTTATCTAACCTCTCACGACATCTCCTGCATCTGAACTCCCCACTAATGGCTTATGGGAACCTTCCATTGATTGGGTTAATAGAGAATAAAATTGCCTCATAGCAGTGTTTCACTTTGATTTTAAAATTATGCCCCTTGTCCCCATCTCTGGGGAGGAGCTGTTAGCTCATGGATTGTTCCAGTCTTGATGTGCCTACTATAGCCTTTTCTAACTGCTACCCTGTTTGGTGCTGGAGAGAGAGGAGTGGAAATTAATCAAATCCCTAATGGAAAGATGTGGGATTTCTGTGAAGATAATGAAAATCACTTGAATAGAGGAAATATCGTGAAGGGAACTAAGCATACATTGTAAATGTTACTGAGAGAGTGAGAGCGTGGATGACTGGCTCACTGTATTCAACTGCTCATATTAAGAAATCTGCTGTTCCTCCATCACTCTTCACGTCTTAAAGCAGATGAAGACCGACATCTTTGTGTGACTTCTCTATTATCTATTTCTTGAAAAAATGTTCCAGAAATGTAAAATGTTGCCTAGCTCTGCTGCCACCCATTGGAATTACACAGTTCTCTGTGTGCTGTTTAGGCAGCATTTGTAGGGATATGTATGCCGACCTGAACCTCTTTCTAGGTCTTCATAACATCCACAGTGAGTATTTCCTTCCACTGCTCACTGCAACAGTGAATGAGTATGAGCTTGATTCTGTTCACCAAAGCAAACTCCTGAAGATGTGCTCAGCTGGCAAAATAATCAGTAGCACCTGTAAGATCTCCTTGAGATCTATTTTCTCTGCCTAACTTCACTGCCATCATGCCTAGTCATTAGCAGCTTGTCACAGTGCTGAATGGTAACAAAACCATCATTTCTTCTGGTAAACGTATATTCCCAAGGAGTCTGAGGATGCTTTGCCAATATGTGTGGAGACAGCCACTACTCCTTGGCTGTGGAACAGATACTTGGAGGCACAGGGAAAAGACAGATAGACACAGGAAGAGAGGAACAGCACTCTGTTATACAGATGTGGTGAAGGATGAGTATTTCACGGTGGTGAGAAGTGATTCTCAAATGTGAATTTAATCGCACAAACACGATGAATACCACATCATGGCACAAGGGTCCCCAGTGGCAGCAGTAATTAAGGATATTGGCATTTTGATCTCTTTCAAAGCATTGCTAGAAGCAGTGCTTCCTTTAATTTTGCCAAGGTGTTGGTTTTGCACCAACACTGGGAGAAGAGATCTCCCCAGGAACAACAAATACTGTTTTCTGAGGCTCTTTGCCTCTTCAACAGTTTTCTCTTCCACAGACCAGTGAGGCCTGCTGCTAATTAGGTAATGAGTTTTGACAAAATCTCAACACAGAGGGATATGGCTGCAGGTTTCTGCCTCAGTTTTCAATTATTATTTATCTGAGCAAAACAGCTCCTCTGTTACATTGTAGTTGTTCATGGGATAATTTTTCAAGTGGGCATTTTAGCTAATATGCCATAATGGTCCAGAAATGCAGACTGAGCCTCCCAGAAGGGTTAGATGTTTATGGTAGTTACCTGTAACAGCTCCAGCTCTTGGATTCATTCCACTGCAATGCCTCTTTTCAGACTGGTTCTGGGCAGATTGTGACAACCACCACAACACCCACTCTTTCTTTATTTCTCAGGGATGATTTCCTGCTATTGATACAGGAGCTTCGCCTCCCTGCTATTAATTTGCTACAGATGAAGACCCCTCTTTGATAGCAGAGTGCCTGCGCCAGTGACAGCACTCACATCCTGAGCAGCACAAGGCCCTTCTGAAAACAATTTGTGACATCTTTTGTCATTATTGATTGTACCCAGGCTCCCCCAGGACATACCTTGAAAATGCTCTCAAGCCTTTTCTCTGCAGGTGAGCATCTTGCAGCTTGGAACACCCCCACCTACTGCTGCAAGAGAGAAGAGGGGCTGAGATCAGGTAACTGCTTTTCCATGAAAGTTTGGCGTAGACGTCAACACAAGCTCTGAAGAATATACCATTGCAGTCCTGATCTGGGTTATGCTGCTCATGATTTTCTTGTACATGTCATTTACGCTCTTCTTATCCATTGCTGGTGCTGATGGGGGTATGAATCACATTACTGCAGTTGGTAAATTTAGAAACACTGCCTAGGAATGACACTAAATATAGAAGGGTGAGGGAAAAGCCTTCCTCTTTTCAGGCATTAATGTGGGTTTTGGCATCTCATAGACACCGCTTGTATCGTTCCTGATTCAAGATGGTGGAGAACTTTTGATGAAACCACACCTGTCCATCACAGAGCAGTGCTGCCCAAAGCCAGTGGTAGATTAAGCAGAATGAGAGGCATCCCAGGACCAGGCAGCACGCAGCAGTTTGTCAGCCAGGACTCTGCAAATGAGCACCGCCACTGAAGGTTTAATGCGAGACCTATCCTGCGCCATGTACAGGGGATCCTGAGGCTATACAGGGACATAGAAATGCTTGTGTATTGTATCCAGATGCTGGGGGGTAAGAAACACGACCAGCAGTGAGTGGAGATGGGGAGAAGAAGTAGGGACAGTGCAGACTTCTGAGCAGGAAGTAAGAATACAAGCCTCCCTGGAAGAAAGAATTAAAAATGCTATTCAAAATGCTATTCAAGACCCAACAAATAAAACTACAGTGTGGATCGTGCCTGACAGCTCCGCTATGAGCCCTTTGGTCACCATAGGAGTATCTTCTTGCAAGTGATCTGCCTACAGGTGATCCTAGCTGAGGACTTCTTGTTTCCCCATAATTTGTGGTTTTGCCTAGGATTTTCGTTTTAAGATTTCCCCCTTAAGATCGAGCATACTTTACTTTGCCAAATGCAGCTAAGTATCAGCATTTTATATTGGAAAAACAAAGAAATTTCACAAAATATCCATTTTTCTAACATCTATTCCCAAAATGGTTTTCTGTCCCAAAACTGTCAGTGGGAATATTTCCACCAGTTCCATTTATACCAGCAGAATAACAAAACAAAACCAGGATTCCAATATCCATCGCCACACGAATGACATTTATGGCATCTTGCAGCCCTGTGATAACAAGACTTGGAACATTCTTGTAGATGGAAAAGGAAAAGAAATGGGATGTGGGTTTGTGTGTGGCAGGTGACTGAGAGCCTCCACAGAAAAGACCTTCCAGAAGGGAGCTTTCATCATCTTCCAAATTGAAGTGAGTTTGCATATCAACTGTAGGACAGAGGTCCAATTTCCATGCCAATAACAAAGGAATCCTGCATGCCAGTGCAGGAGGAAATTTACAGGTCAATGCAAGAGAGCTTTTCTATGAATCACTCTACAAAATAAATAAATAAATAAATAAATAAATAAATAGCTCATATTGACCTAAAAGCAAGCTCTTTTTTTTTTTTTTTTGCCTAAATTAGCCCAGAAGAGAGCTTAGCTTGCCTGATGGTGGAAAAGAACCTGCTCAAAAAATCCCTTGTAGCTGCCCTAGGAGAAAAAGAATGACAGAACCAAGCTTTTCAATCCCAGACCGATTAGTAAAGTAAAAAAAATGTCCTATGATAATTAAAAATTAAAGCCAACAAAACAACAGTGTAAAAAATGAAAGAAATGAATAAAAACAATTAGCAGAGATGGAAAAAAAAAAAAAAAAGAGATGGGAATGATATAAATTGAACCTATTACAAGGTAGTAATGACATTTGAAAACCTAATTTTTACATTGTCAAACCATTTTGATTAAGTGTTAAATGCTGCTCTTATGAACTTGGCATACATTGTGCAAGAGCAGTAATTTCTGCCTATATCTCTCAAAGGTGCTTGGGTGCTGAAGGGAGCAGCCAGTGCTCCCCAGTTATCTGCATTCCCTTCCCTCTCTGTGTATGTGCCAGGAGCCCCAACCCTGCCCTGTAATGGCTGGTCCATGCAGAGAAATCATGTAGGCACTGGGTTCTGATGAGTACAACAAGCATCTTCAGAATTAGGAAACTTTTCTCCTTTTTTTCTTTTTTTTTCTTCCCCTACTTTTTTTTTTTTTTTTCCCTTCAAAAATGGAATAAGCAAAATAATTGAAAGAGAGAAAATTGACTTTTTTATTGCTTTTTAAGTGCTTAACATGAAGTTTCATCCCGTAAAATTATTGTTATTTTTATCTTGAGCTGCGTCGTTCCCGCTTCTCCTTAAAGAAGACATTTCTCCAGTTCAGGATGCCAGCTGCAAGGAGGCACGCTGAGAATGACAATGGCCTATGCAAATACAAAGCATCAGCTACATAGTCTGCTCCACAGCAGCCGCCCCTGCCGAAGCTGAGCTGCAAGCACACACTGCGGCAGCAGGCAAGGCCCGGCCCTGAGCAGTGCAGAAGTTGGTTGGTATCAAGAGGGAGAATGGAGGAAGGCCATTGGGAAAACAGGACTTGCTGGCAAGAAAAATGGGGATAAAAAAGAATGATTTTCCTTGAAAACCGAGAAAGAGAGCTCTTCGTAGGTAGGAATTAGTATGTGGCAATTTGGACTCTTCTTGGGTCCTGCACACTCTTCAGTTCCATCCACAGGATATTGATGAGCTGGAGACAATAGGTCTGAGTTAAGTGGCTGACTGCAAGAAGGTGATGAACCATCCAACCAAGAACTGTCCAGAGTGCTGGTCCACATGAAGCAGTGGGTAACTGAAATGCCATGGCCTGAACAATAGGCATCAAACCAAGGCTGTCCTCTAGATGAACCTCACAACCAAGTGTTATATAACAATTATCAGTAGCAAAACTTGTAGGTTAGATAAAATGTCTCATCAGCAAGAAGTGTAGATTAGATGAAATGTTATGAGAATGTATTAACCTTTCCTTGTTTAGAAGAGTGGTATCAAGGACGGGCACACAAACTCCCCTGGCTCCTTCTTGAGCCCTGGCCAGGTTTCAGGTGGAGCCCAAAACGGAGAATGAAGCCAGATGCTTCTACCCTTGAAGTTACATAAGCTTGTTTATTCATCCATATAGAAGCTGGAGCCTCTTGCAGCAAAACTGGGACCTCACCTAAAAGTGGACGCACTGTGTAGCACCTCCCAGTTGCCAGAAAAGGCTCTCCAAATATTCACTGCAACTGGCAATGCAGCGACTGCTGATCTAGGTGATGGAGAATTATTTGGGCAACTGATGATGCATCTTACTTAATCACTCTAAGTAATCTTCTGTAGAAATGATTAGGTGCATTACCTTGTTCTGTTTATCATTTCACTATTTCAGTACCTTAAACGTAGAGGTAAATTCGTGCCTTTAGCTTGGTGCATGTGTCCTTTGTGCTGACCCCATCCATTGGCGAAACAGTAATTCTGTGCTATTCCCCAGCACCTGCAGATCAGCAAGTCACAGTAACTAGGGCAGAAACATATAGGTATCAAGACCGAGGGCAACAAACATATGGAAGGTATAACACAGAAACTAAATTGGGCTTGGGAAGCTGACACATCTGGAAATTATGGTGCAGAGTGAATCTCTGCTTTGGCAGGGTGCAAAGTCTTTTTACAGAAACATTGCATCCCTCGGGAGAAAAGATTTGATCGCATCTCGGTTGGTGCCAACCTGACATAGAAGAGAAATTATACATTACAAAATGCTAAAAGACAGCTAAAGGGAAGGAGTCAGATGAGGGGACAGAGAAACAAATATAAATCAGAATCACTGTACAGAAAAGAGACTGAAGGTAAAGTTAGAATATAGGAGAACTTTTGTAAGTTAACAATTTTAGAAAGAAACAAATATTGAGGGAAAAAGGTTGAAAATAAAAACTCGGGACATAAAAACTGGCAGCATGGTCAGTGTCTTTTATATCAATTTTTACTGCCCCTTTTCAGCTGCCCTAGGAACAGTCCATAAACCATAGCTTTTGTTATGGGGATGGTGTCACAAGCTGAAAACCTATTCTGTGAATGCTACCACTGAGGGTTCTCATGTTGAACTGACCTCCATTGCAATTGACATGTTCAATAAATTCAAAAAGGTCACAAAGAATGTAGGTGACAGGGTGTGTTTGGGACGTGCATGTTCTTCTCTCACACATCCACCCAGGAAGCAATGTGAATCTTCCATGCTACCAGCCACCATATATTTGTTGCAGGCTTTGTAAAACCTGATAATGAAACCTAAGGTCTTGGCTCACATGACTGTATAAGTCTCTGCATTCATTTCTTAAAGTGTTCTTTTCAAACCTGTCAACCTGTGCAGGAAGACTCAGAGGCACCAATATGTGTAGACTCAAAGCCAACCAAGTACTGACTTTTTTAACGTGTCTTGATCTGGGATTCTTGATTTGTATTGTGGGAACATACACAATGCATACAATGGCCTTCTAGCCACCAGCGCCAAGACAGAGGGGAACTTCTTATCTTAGAATCTCAGAATCATCTAGATTTGAAAAGACCTCCAAGATCACTGAGTCCAACCGCCAACCCAACCTACTGAGTCCCACTGCTAACCCATGTCCCTTAGTACCACAACCACAAGTCTCTTAGTCTCTTAAATACCTTTAGGGATGGAGACTGCACCACTGCCATGGGCAGATTGTTCCAATGCTTGACCAACCTCTCAGTGAATAAATTCTCCCTAATATTCAATCTAAACCTACCTTGGCACAACTTGAGGCTATTTCCTCACATGCTATCACTTGTCACTTGAGAAAATAAAAAGAGATCGACACTTTTCCTGCTGCAACCTCATTTCAGGTCATTGTAGGGAGTGATGTGGCCTCCCATCAGCCTCCTCTTCTCCAGACTAAACAACCCCAGTGCCCTCTGCTTATCCTCAGATGTCTTGTTTCCTAGTCCCTTCACCAGTTTTGTTGTTTTTTCCTGCATATACTCAATCAGTTCAGCATCTTGGTAGAGAGGAGCCCTAAAGCAAACACTGTGGCACCAGTGCCATGTACAAGGGGACAATCACTGCCTTAGTCCCACTGCCTGCACTCTTTCTGATGCAGGCCAGGATGCCATCCACCCTGTTAGAAATCTAGGATCTCATGGAACTGCATTTTGAGAAGACCTGTTTGTCTTGATGTGAATTGTTTGGCCTTGATCAACCTCTAATTTGTACTGAATAGCTCACAGAAGTGAGCTAATACAAATGAATTTTACAAAACCTAGCCATCTTTTACTACATGTAAATTTATTCTTTGTGTTTAATATATATCATATTTATCTGCTTCTGTTTTTTTTTTTTTTTTTTTTTTTTTTTATTTCAGGGACTAAAACATCTTTGTTTTGACTTACAAGGCTTCNGGGAGAGAGCATCCATTCAAGCCCCTTCAAAACTGAATATGAGTCAGCAGTGCCAAGAAGGTCCATGAAATTGAGGATTCTGGATCCAAAAAGCCACACTGATGTTCCATTTGGAAATCCTTTCACGAGTCAGCTGGATCGTACACTGCAGGAAAATAGTAGCAAGATAGTATTTCTAGTGACAGTAAAACTTTTCTGGTATGTTTCCAAGCTCTGTAGCCACCTTTGATGGCAATGTAGACATAGTAAAATGTATGATTTGAAACAAGACGAGAACTTATATCAAGAAGAGTTGATGGCTTTGAACAAGACCACTAAAGCATAGCTAGGTTTGTCTGGTAGCCATCTTCTCTACTGGTATCAGGTAGTCCTGTGGGCTCATGGCAAGCAACAGTGGAACTGAGAATTCACTGAGAGTTAGGAAGTATTTGCCCTTATCTGGTTACCTCCTGCTCCCGTATTTCTGCCTTGCTTCAGGACTTGCTGCTTGTTTCTCCAACATGGTGCTACATTTATCCTCCAGCTGTGCTCTAGGAATACAAATCAAACCAGTGCTTCAGCAGGTCGTAAGAAAAGTGAGTACGGAGCATGCTAAGGGTTCTGCAGGCACTTGTGCAGATTCTCCTCTCCAGCCCTGGGAGAAGATTTGCTCTGCAGCTGCAGCTGCTGAAGCTGAGTGCATCCTGCACTAGGGATGAGGCTGTGACGCAAAGCAGAGCAGAGAACCACTGCTCAGTCTGGTCTCCATGAAGTATGCAGCATTCAATCCATCCATGGTTTCCATTTGCAGAGAAAAGGGGAACGGAGTCTGCAGCTTCTGCTAAAGTGCCTGTTTCCAATCAGAGTTTATGTACTGCGGAAAATTTAGAAGGATGGACAAGCAGAGGCTGAAGGGTTATTTCCAGAAGCAAACCTTGGAAAGAAGCAGATTTCAGTTAGTTATTCAGGCCCATGTCATCCCCATAAGGTCTCAATCTGTTTGCAAGTTCTGGTAGCTGAAGAGTCTGTATTGAGGAGGGACACAGAGCACATGAGAGTTACCTGCAGACCCTGATGGTCACTGTGACCCCTTGGCTCCCGGTTCTTCCACTGGTGTGGAGAGCACAGTGTGGGTCCTGCAGCCTGGAACAGCAGAGGAGCAACATCTATCAGGAGTGTGTTGGACTAGAAGAACTTGTCATTTCTGAAGGGGACAATGCAAGCTTTGGAGGTAGGCTGGGAAAGGGGAAGGGAACGAGACTGAAGAAAGGAAAAAAGAAGACTACATGAACAACATGATGAGATTCCACCTTGTAGGACAAACTGCTGCTAGATGTTGTCTGACTCAGCCACATCATGAGTTTTGTGGGCAGAAGGAAATCAAACGTGGTATTAAAAATGGTGCTTTTAAATGATGTGTGGCAGTCACACAGGATTTATCAGTCTGGTTATGCATTGGTGGGTCAGCCCTGGTCCTGGATTTAGTGTTCTCAGCTCCTCTGCCTGAGCAGAGCTGGACAACCAGCTCTCCCTAGATATGCATTTTAAAGTCTATCACTTGCCAGCTGAGGAAAGCAGAAGGAAGGCGGTATAGTCTACCTAATAAGATGGAAAAGGCAGCAATGAGTCTGGGTTTCTTAGCATTTCTGTCACTGACTCATTGCATGGTTTGGTATGGTTTTGTCTTTTGCTTCTTCACAGTATCCTTGTAAATATGGTGGGAGTATGTATATAGCCTTGATTTGCTTGGATGGAAGCCATGCAAGGGAATTTACAGGAACATATCATGACACTACAGAGCCTTAGCCAAAGAACAGGGGAGACAAGGCTTCCCTAGAGTCACTGTGAGATACACTCATTTGTTCTTTGGCACAGCAGCTTCAAACCCTGACATTGAGATGCCCCTCCCATGACTGTCTCCTGCTGTGCTGCAATAGGAATGTGAGAAGCATCACCCTAGGGTAGGGGCAGTGTCCTGCAGAGCGGGCAGCTGTGGGTTTGGAAATAGGGAGGGAGATGTTTTCACCCTTCCCAGCAGAGGGTCACATACTGCCAGAGACCACTTCTGCTACAGGGGACTCTGGGAGGATGAAGGTCACACAGTGGAAGGTCCCTTTGTGTTGCTGACTTGCAGAATTTCTCTGGTTATATTGTTCTTGAGGTTCCGTCTCCCAAAGCCCAGTGACAATCAGGAAGTTCATCTTTCTTTTAAATACAGAACTGTATTTCTAGCACCTCTGTTGCAGAGCAAAAGAAAAAAAAAAAAGGAAAGAAAAAGAAAAAGTAAATCGAACTCTTCTTTCAAAGAAGGGAAAAATAAGAATCATCTGATTTTTCAGAAGAAAAGGCTCTCTAGTTTTCGGTACCATACGAATGACACTTGAAAGCCTGAGCCTAGCATTACAATGTGGGTTTGTACTACCAGTATCTCAGATTATTAAAGATAGAAACTGGAAACCAATTAGGAGTTCATGTTTTCTTTCCCCCCTAATGTTCCACTCAGCTGGTCAGAGTGATAGCAGCCTGTTAATTTCCTTTCCTCCTGCCTGTCAGTTCCACTGTCTGTTTTTCATATTAGTAGCAGAAAGTTCCTGCCTTCGTGACATGTTTAAGGGAGGGAAGTCCTCTGCCCACCACCAATGATTCTCCATCTTACTTTAAATAAAATGCAGAAGCTATTACAAATATATTTTTGGTTCAAATCTCTACCTTGATAAAGCTTACATTTGCAGAGGTATGTAAGAATTTATGGGGAACCTATGGTACTTGAGATCCAGGTGGCCAGATGAGGTCATTCTCTACAGTTGCTCATTCATGATCCCACTCTGTCTAGTCTTTTTTTCTCTGTCTTAGCATCCCTTAGGCATGCTTTGTCTTTCCTATCACTTTTTCTGCAGAGTTGCTGTTCTCATGCTGCCTATGATAACTGTGCCCTTTTTGCTGTGGCCTTGCACCACATTGTGCACACACTCCTTCTGCCTGCTGTGTTTCCATCTTTGCTCCTCTGCTGTACTCCTTCTGTCCTGCACCTCTCAATTTTTCTCTCTACTTTTGTCTCCTGACGCCTCTTTCTTCTGCCTCCCAAGGGCTGCTTTCCCAGGAGAAGTTAAGTCGAATTGATCTGCCATTTAATTACCTGATGTGTTCATTGCCTCTGTTTGCTGTTTGCAAATAGGCCTGCCTGCAGGTCCCTGGGGGAGGTGAGGTTGTGTGGCAATGGGGGAGGCGGGTAGATGGGTTGGCAGCAGCTCAGCCAGAAGGCAGCTTCCTCAGAAACAAAACACCTGCCAGTAACACCTGTGCTCGTAAATGTTTGCTGCCATCCTTGGTCGGGCCCCAGCGCTCAGAGAATGAACGTGTCTATTCCATGGCATCAAACCAAGGCAGCTTTCTGGCACATGTGAAAGCTTCTAACTAGCACTTAGACCCAGCACACAATGTTCAGTGGAGAAACGCAAGCCAGGAGGCACACACCTCCATAATTGAGGATGTGGGTGCATGGTGAGTCCTCCTTTCAGCCCAGTAGTTCCTGCTCCAATGGACCGTGTCATTGCACCACCCCACAGCATGGATCATTCGCACAGAGGTGTGGAAAAGGGAGGACCATGATTTTGTCTTGTTCTAAAACCTTCCAGTCCAGAATTCCAGAGCTGTTGATTGGAATACCTGACTCCAACCCCTATGGTCTACCACGCAAGCAAGTAAGGCTTCCTTTTCTTCATCTAGCAGGCACCAAAAGGTAATTGACTCATTCAGGGAAACAATTTCTAGTTGTATTCAAGATGAAATCCATGTCTTCTGCTTCGAGACTACAGACCTGGTCTTCTCCCACAGAGATTTAAAGAGGAGCTATGGTAGGATCAGTGACAGACCCACGGAAGGGATGGATGTCTTTGAAGAACTGCTCCTATTAATTGTGTTGGTTTGGATTTAACAACACTTAATTGACAAAGCAATACAAAAATCAAACATCAAGACCATTAATCTCGCCTGGGAGTCACAACGAAGGATTTTTGCACTGAGATGGCAAAGATGTCCTTCCCTTTCCCCATATTTGTGTATACTTACCTAACACATCTGCTGCAGAAGGAAAATGGTGTGCTCCATCCCTCTACAAACACCCTGGAGGCTTTGCTTCACCTAAGTGTTACAGCTGCATGCAAGCCCTAGGCTCTGAAGGCTTTGCCAATTAATAGACATTTTCTTCTCTCTTTGAACACCCCGTGTGATTTAAGCTTTCGGCGGCAAAGCATTTACGGAAAGAGCAGCCATTCACTAGCACCAGTCACACTGATTTTTGTTGCTTTCCTATCCACTGTCCACACTGACCCTTGCTGCTAGCAGAACGACAGGGAATAGAAACAGATTATAGCGCATGCATAAAAGAGAGCATTATGTCTGCTTCATTCTGACCAGACATAAGAAATGAAGGAAATAATTTAAAACTGAATAATGCATAAAAAACACAGAGGCAATCTGAATTAGCCATTGCAAGAGCTGGCAAGTTGTCTTCATTGCTTTGGTGGAGCAATTTCATTATTTCCTGTGCAGCATCTAGCTGATGGCACTGCAGACATACACAATTAGTATGGGTTTGGGCCTTCCTGGTGGGTAGGGCCATGCGCACAAAATCATATCTTTCTATTGTTTCTGCTGGGTTTTGAGTGCGTGTATTTGACAGAAGAAATCCTGTTGGTCTGGGTTTGGCTATCTCCCTTTCTCAGACTTCATTTCTGTCCTTAAAGGCTTTCTTTGCTTTGTTCCTCTATTCTCTTTCTCTCAGCACTCATTGTCAGCAAGCTCTTGGAGGAAGAAGCTAGTTTTTCCCCCTGTATGTGAAATGTGGTCCTGGTCCTGTTTGGATCCCAGGACTGCTGCTAATCAGCCCCAGCTCGGCATGTGCTGCGCAGCAGGGAGCGTGGCGTGGCTGTGTGCTGACATTTCTGGGAAGTCAGGATGTACTTTTGGTAGCAGGCAAAGTCAGAAGATATCTTTTCTTTTTTCTCCATCTACTGAGGACTACATTAGAACAAAAAAAAAAAAGGGCATTGTGTGGCCTAGACGAAGGTTAGCTTAGGAGACGCATCAGAGAAAGATTTCTCAGGCTGTGGGTGAAGCACAGAGCTTGCAAGGATTTCATGGTGACTGTGGGTGCATTTGTTAAAGCAGAGCTGGCCAGGCCTGTCCTCCAGCCCTCCTGACTTGGAGCTTTATATGCGGAAGATTCATCAGTTCAGTAAAGCATCGGGATTCAAAAGAGCATTTAAGCTTCTACCACAGTCTCCCTGGAATCAATGGGATTTAAACATATCCTCAACTTTATTGATGTTCCTGAGCATTCTTCTGAACTGGGCCTTTTACAAGAATACCAGTCCCTTGGAACTTGTGTAAGTTTTCCCTTCCTGCATGCTGCTCCTCATACGCTATTGATGGAGCAATCTGTTACCCATTAGTGCTGCAGATTAAGCCATTTTGCCTGAATCTCTGTTTTCAGCAGACATTTTAACTGCTCGTCTTCTATGATCTATTTCTTTGATTTCCGGCACCTAGTTACAATATGACAGCAAATCTAGAGTAGGTTTAATAACTATTTATTCTGTCTCCTCAGGCACATGTTGACTGCAGGAGGTGGCATGAACTCGGTGTTGGCATTAAGCTAGAGCAGTGACAGCCGCCCTACAAAACAAAGCAGACAGGCAGAGAGTAAGAAATTTCCAGTTGCAAACTGTCGTCACAAAAATGTGAAAGACATGAATCACCTCGACTAGATTTTCAGCGACAGGGTCCATAGAAATCCATTGGGAATAGCTGAGGCTTTCAGATGGGAAATGGACTATTCTTTATATTTTTCTGGAGGATAAGGGGTACTACCCCTGGGCTACCTGACCTAGCTGTGCATGTCCCTGTTCACTGCAGGGGTGTTGTGCTGTATGGCCTTCATTGGTCCATTCCAATTCTAAGGATTCTATAGTATCTCGTGGTTAAGAGAATTAGTGTATCACTGAGAAGTACTGGGTAGGAGTCTCAGCTACAGAGATCTCCAGGCAGCTCAGGTGATGTCTGTGCATACACTTTCACTTCAGAGTTACCAGGCTGCCAGGGTTTGCACTGGACTGATACGTGGAAAGGACATTGGACACTATGGGGCTTTGGTGGGGGCTGTTTGTCCTACCTCTTCACTGTGGGGATTTGGGACTTTCTGAGCATTACCAACAGATCAGTTCATGTGGTTAGGCACTCCACACTTGTCACTCCACACTTGTCACTCCTTGTTTGCCACCCTGTCTGTCATGTTGTCATTCCTTTTTGCCCCCTGGTGGGTGGTTAGGAACTTTTCCTTTGGCAGCTGGTTTTCATGCTAGTTCCCTGGAAAGCAGTGATCCTCCTGTGCATCTACATACAGCTCATCTTCTGTTGCCTAGAGCCTGCCTGTCCTCTCAGAGGCTTGGCTTTTGCGTGCTGAGGACACCAGTTGTGCACTGACATACAGAAGAGTGAGCTACCGAGAGTGTGTTACTCGTAGTAGACCAAGGACTACAAAGGCAAGGGTAGGTACTGGCTACACAAAATCATCTGCAGAACTGACAGAGAAAGTTGTCTGTACAGTTGGTCCAGTGAAGCTCTAGTGCTTGGCAGGGAGAACCAGGAAAATGAAAAGCCTTTGAAGGAGGTTAGCTCAGAGGTCACAAGGAAAACTCAATAATGTAAACAAATTCACTGTGATAGTACAGCTTTTTTTGAAGCGTGGCTTAGTAAAGCGTGGTGAAAGTGCAATACATCCTGGTCCTTCCAGGACCAAGCATTACGGCTTTACATCTTTAATGCTTTCAAACCCTGGTGCCTGAGAACTGAGGAGTTTAGCCAGTCCCATTGCAACACCTGCTTTTCCCAGAAAATCTGCCCTGCCAGATTTAAAAGCAGCCATACAACTATTAACCCAACAGTTAATCCCCTGCTGCCAAGTGAGCCTCGTCCAAGGCAGGTGTCCCCTGGCTGTAATCAGCTGAGAGGAGATAGAGTTGGCTGAGAACAGCAAAGGAGATAACCTTCCCATTCGATCGCAGATGGCAAGGCTTCCTTCCCACCCGTGTGGCTTGGGCAAAAACATCCCTCTGGATGCTCAGGAGCAGCTGCTCTGGGCACTGTGTGAGTGGAAGGACCAGAGCCATTTCAAGTGTTTTGTCACGCTCTCACCATGCCTGAGTCCTGATGGAGGCAGATCTCTGACATCTTTGCATTTGTCTTCTTGTGAAAAGGGTTTAGCAACAGGAAAGTGTCTGTAAAATGGCTCAGGGATTGGCTAGTGGTTTGCTTAGCACTGTTTAGATGTGAAAATGAGTTAAATTTCTGGCAAGAGCTGCCTGCCTTGCAAAAAGACCATCAGCTATTTCAGCAGTGGCTGATATTCTTGGTATTCTTCCTCCATTGAGCATTGGTAAGGTACAGGAGGGAATGAAGAACTCAGACACCGTCAGTGATTTCCTGACTATGATCTAAGAAGCAGAATAGAGGTGTTAGCCTGACCCATGGCAAGCTCATCATTGTTTTGTCTCAGTCATGATGTTGATTTTGCTCCACGTAGCTCTGAGGCTGACTGGGAGACTGCTTCAACATCAAACGTTGCTGTCATGGTATCTATGGTACAGAAGGTTTCAGGAAATGGGCACCAACAAATTTCACATTCTGGATTGCACTGGTCATAGCCACAAAAAAAAAAATTTAAAGAAATAAAACAAAAAATCCTGTGACTTTTGATACCGAATAAAGATGAGAATTGTTTAATCTGTCACTTTGCTCTGTGTCTTCAGATATCCACAATCCCAGTGTTGTGAGCTCCAATTTGGATTTCTGGCAGCACAACACATCAATTAGATAACTTGCTCTTCTTCCTAATACAATTAGATAATTTCGCGCTGTTTCACCAACCTCTTCTTGTGTGACTTTGGTGACAAGTCTGTGTGTCTGGGACAGGTTTAATGCCTGCCCGCCCACAGGTTCCTCTTAAGCTGTCATTCTACACTGTCATTTTATCAGAGCTCCCACCTGAGACTGTGACTGCAGTGGCACACGTTTCTCCTGACTTTCAGCTCTAGCTGCTTCCAGCATTGCTGCTTTCCCTGGGGGGTTGGGATTTTTTGTTCCCAGTGACTTACTGGTGATCCCTCAGATGTTAAGGGAGACTCAGAAGAGGTTCTCAGAGTGGCTGGCCCTGAGTGACTGTATTTAACCTTAAAGGAATCTGCCCATGATCAACATGCTGGTGCAGTGTGGGAGGGATATTTCACCAAAAAGGAGACCTGTTCTCATGCTGTCAGCTTCCCAGCTACTCAAAATCTGTGCTTGACTTTACAGAGAGAAGGGGGAGGAGATTTCCTTTGCCCTAGCTGTGTCATTGTTTCAGCACACCCAAAAGTTGCATCTGCAGGTGACCCAGCGAATCCTCAATACGTAAAAGCAGCAATCTGCTCAGCTCTGCTGTCCTGAAGGTCATATGGTTATCAAAGCAGAGCTAGAAGACATGGTTTTACATCGACACGAAGGAGGTTTGATTATGTGAATTAAAGAGTATTCCAGACTAAAAAGCAGTGGCAATCCTGCATAATTTTGCCCAGTGCTGTCCTCCTTCTCCCCATGGGAGTTCTGGTGGAGCAAGTCAGATGCAGCCTCAGGACCAGATAGTGAATTCTGGGTTCTTTGAGGAGTAACTGGGACATGTGGCCTCATTTTCATTCTCACTAAGTGGGATAAAAACCTATTCTTTCTTTCTGACCATTTCCTGCACACTTAGCTTGAAGTGCTCTTTTCCAGGTACTTGCCAGGGAGCTTTCTCCTTTCCCTCTGCCCTTGCTCCTGCTATCTGTTGTAACGGAGGCTCTGTATGTTACTGCCACGAAAGACTGCTCAACAGTTTCAGGCACCACAGTTCTCAGCAGAGAGTACTAGATGCTTGATTTCTTTAGAGTACAGTTCAAACCAAGGGATTTGGTGTAAACAGCAGCTGACCCACGTCCATGTTCTTCTGGAGACCTCCTTGCATACAATGTATTGCCCTGACACTTAGAGCTGGCAGAGGATCTTTGCTTCAGGCTGTTAGTGGAGCACCTGCTGGTGCCCTCGTGTCTCTGCTCCTCACTTTTACCATGAAATTTTGCATTGTGACAATGCAACGCTTCCCAGCTGTAGGCTCTGTCTTAGAGGGGAATCTAAACAAGGTATGATACAGTGGGACAGGCTATTGGAAGTTTGGCCTAGAAAGAAGCTGGCTCTAGTAGGAGACATAATTAATAACCTTGAAAGCCATCCTTCCGTTTTTACTGTAAACAGAGAATTGACAATCTAACAGTCTGATTTCTGTCCCAGTTTCCAGATCTAAGAGATTCTGAGCAAGTAACCAGGCTTTTCTGGGGGGACGTTCATGCACATAGTTCACATGAGACTACTTACAACTCCTTTTTTTAATTCCCAGATGGAGTGGGGTAAATCTCCATTATACCACCAGAAACTTCCTGTTTTGCTGCTCTCCTCACTCACTGCCTTCTTTTTATTTGAATTTACTTTGAGCACAACCATTTTGGTGAGCTTTCATCTCTGTCACTCATTTCAAACAGAAGATGCAGTCCTCCACGTCTGCTTAAGTTGAAGTCACAGCTGTATGATGTTGTCTGAAGTTAGAGCTGCTGCAAAGCCAATCTTGTGCTAGTGCACCCAGCCAATCTACCTAGCTTCCCCTTGGTCCTGATGTTGGTATCTAGGCTTTGACCTACTGGGTTTCCTCCCCCAGGGACATTTTCTAACCACTGTCTCTGGCTATTTAAAGTTCCAGAGTTCTCATTTTCATATTTTACAGTTTTGGTGATTGGGAACTGACAGACACAGAAGTACGGGTCCTCTATTTGGACAGGTACAACCGGCAAACCACCAAAAGCTCCCTCTCATCTTCACACATTGCCAGTTCACCTCAGTCCTGAGCCAGCCAGATCTGAGCAAGGCACATTAGCTCTCAAGGTCAATAGCCCAAATGACCACAAATTCAGAAATATAAGCTGCTTCTTTACTGGTGCAGGCACCTATCCAGCAGGAGGTGGACTGAGACCATCAGCCAGTTGCCAGTAATAAACATCCATCAGACCTTTAGTCTACCACTGATCTCTGCCAGGCTAAAAACAGGGACACACATGCTAGACTTTATATCACAGTCCTCTGAGACATCAGCCACAGCCAGCCCGGAGGTTTCACACAGCTCCCTGATCATCTTCTGCTTTCTTGGAAATCTGTATTTTTACTAATTAGCCAATTATTGGAAAACATGACTGGACACTGCTTATTGGCAGAATTAGGCTGGCTTTCACCAATTTGTCACAGTCCCGCATGGCTCTAGAGATGGCAATTTGCTGTTGACTGCTTAAGTGGTAGCAAAATGCCGAGGAGCTCATCTTTTATATACTTAGAAAGGACTGTCAAGATGATGCAGTATCGTCTTTCACTCCCTCTCTTCTTATTTTATGTCGAATTAAAGCCCACGAATGTAAGTAGAAACAGCCATGGCTGCAGTCAAAGGTAGTGTGCAAGTTCTCCTCCCACACCAGTGCTGGTGTTAGTCAGCCTAGGTTTTTTATGTTTTGTTGTTTTTCTTTCCAAATGGGGGCTTTTTCCCACACAGTACTAGAGCTCCTTTTTCAAACCGCTTTTCAAACATCTCCTTCTAGAGTGAGCAGCATCTGAGCTGTCCTCCTCTGTGGCAGCTCACTTGCTGCAGCTGTGCATCTGCACATTCCTGGGCCTGGGTCTTTACTAAAAGATGTTAATACCCCAGCAGGGTCTGTAACAGCTACTCACAGGTTGGCCCATCGAACCTAAAAGGCAGATTGAAGTAACCAGACTGGCTGATAGTTGCAGTGAAGGCTGAGGGTAGAAGAGGCAGCCTTTGCTCTCTGACTGTTTTCCTGAATACTGAGCTGCTCCTGACCTTTGGTCTTTTCTTTTCCCTGCAGAGAGAGGCCAGAGAGAGGTAATCTCACTGAGGATGTCTTGTGTACTTCTAGAAATTAGTCTGAAAGCAGCAACAGCAATGAGCATTTCAGAGCTCCTTGTTGGAGTGACTTTGCTGCGTGTTAAAATGTACCGAAGGAGATGGGCTAAAGCAGTACCCCAGTTAGGAGTATCTCATCTGTCTCTGTCTAGTCAGGCTTTGTCAGTCTTTTTGTTAACTATCTCTAATCAGATAAAGCACAAGGACCTCTATGAAAACCAGTTACTGTAGCAGACAAGATGATGAATGGAGAGACAGCTTCTGCTGGTTATTAGAGATACTTTTTGCATTGTCCTGAAGCAATGGAAGCTGTAACATAATTCCTCCAGTTTGCTGAAACCTTGGGCAGTGTGGCAGATGCGTGTAATATTGATCATGTAACACCTGGTTATCCTCAGAGACTCAGGAAGCATTTGTGTTTTACCAGGCAACACACACACAGTCAGCAGTGGGAACAACTTACAGGATAATGGTTGTACCACGCGTTCTGGATAAAACTGTTAAAGGAATGGCAAATCCCTAGGTTTACATTAAGTGTCTACCACTGTGGTATTTCTGGAGTTACAGTCTGTGTTGATCAGGAGGCCGTTTTTAAATAGCTACGAGTAAGAGGCAGAAGTAAGTCACCTTTCTGTCTGCTTTGCATCCAACAGAGTTTCCTGTATTTACCAAGGCTTTTTCTCCATCTGAAAGGGCACAAACAGGAATCACAAGCAGAGACTAAACATGTCATTTCAATATCTAAGGACTACTGCTTCCTAAACATCAAGCTGAGAGATTGAGAGAACAAGAAACAAAAAGGAGAGAGGGAGATGAAAGGGTGGGAGATGGAAAAAACTGAGGAGGGGTACCAGTTAAAAGAGAGTAGATAATCACATAGAGGAAGAGGCAAAACAGAGAGTGAATGTGTAAGTGAGTCAGGGAGAGATGGATGGATGGAAAATATTAGGAGGTGAAAAATGGGAAAGGAAAATTTTCCAGATGTAAAAGTGAGATAGAAAAGCATACAACAAAAGGAGAGTTTTACTAGAAAGAAAGGAAGGAACTATTGCATGGCAGGCACAGAAATGAGCATCTGCTGTGAAGAAAGCTCATGATGGGAGCATTGCAAAGAGAACAATGAGGTGACCCAGCAATTTGCACTGTTTCTCATTAATGCTGAGATGCTGATGGCTGCCTTCCCCAAATCCCCTCTTTCCTGGGGTACCCTTTCTTTTTGAAATGCTCGACATCAAACACAAAATTCAGCCAGTCTCACCAACAGGGACTGTGTCCCCGCTGAGTTGAGCTTTCAGGCTGAATTGGCTGTTCCAGTCAAGCCCAAGTCTTTATCAGTCAACACCAGGCTTTTCCTTTAATGTCCCTTACCTGCTTTCCTCTTACTGCCATTACTACCACCACTGTGTTCTGTAAGTTCATTCAGACCTTGATCATGGTCATATCCATCTGTGCCATTCAACCATTGTCAGAAGAATGTTCAAGTAACCACAAGCAAACAAAAGAATTTCATTCCAAAAGAAAAAAAAAAAAAAAAAATTGAAAAAATGCTTTTTCCACCAGGAAACTTCCTTTTATTGAAGCTGTTCCTGGGAATTTTAGAATCAGCCAAGAAGACATGTGTAGCAGCCCCCTGATGCTTAGCATTATCTGGAAGACTGTTGCTGACAACACCACAGTGCAAGACAAGCATGCAGTTTAATGTCTTACAGACAAAAGGCAATCTGTGCTTGTAACCCCTAAGAAACATTCTCTCCAGTAGCACAGCACTTCCTAATTTGTTTCTGAAGTATTGAAGGAAGAGTGTGCTATGTGCACTCCATGTACAGCCCCCACAGCTGTGGGAATTTTCAAGCAGCCATGCTTAGATAGATGCCTGCCATGCGAGGGCTGATGTGCCCCACACCTGCAGCCTCACAGAGCTGCAGTCATCAGCACGTGGCACAGAAACAGCAGCTTTTCCCATTGCTTAGCAGGTGGGGAGCTCTGTGCCCACAGGGGTACATTGTGCAGAGGGGTGTGCTCTTAGGGAATGAGCGCTGCCTGTCTCTCATGAACCCTCTTTCTTTTGTTGCTGCACGTTCTAGTTAAGTCTTCACGGTTTGCTGGGCCCCTGCTTGTCTCAGTTTTTGTTGTCACAACCCTGACACAGCCAAACAAGGCCTCGGGTTCAGCACGTCCAAATCAGCCTCCACGAACTTGACTAGCTAGATCTCCACGGGGAAAAAAGTCACATAGATTTCAGTGACAAAACCCATTGGTCTGACAGGGACTGAGATAAATCTGCCTCAAAAAGCTAAAGCAGTAGAAATCCGGATCCGCAACGCAAGATTTCAGTGACAAAACTGTGGAGCTGACAGGAACTCAGACAAATCCATCCATGCCGAGTGACTGCACATCCCTTCCACACACAGCTGCCTGCTTAAAGAGATAGTGCGGAGAGATCCCCACACAGCATCTAACACAGCATCGGCGTTTGTTAGGAGATTAGTGTCGGGAGGGAGAAATACCCAATTAAAGAGGTATTACACTGCCATTGGGGGATTGAGAGCAAGGAGCAATAATCACGCCAGCCACTGCCACAATAAAAGTGCTGGGGAGGAAAAAATGGAATGCAAAGGAGTTTGAAGAAAGAGAAAGCAGAGTGCATTCATAGGTTTGGAACTGTGGAATAGCTCAAAAGAAGATAACCAGCTTAGATGCTAATTAAAAAATGCAGGGGATCAGGACAAAAGGTAGCCTTACATTACAAAATTGCAGCTGCATCATTCCAGGTGCACATCCTGAGTCCAGCTAGGAGGGACGCAGCAGAAACTGTGGATGCAAAAAGTGATAGAAGCTGGTGCTTCATAGAGGCTACTATTGCCTTTATCCAGCCACCTAGTACAGACTGCTTAAAACAGAAGAGCTTCAGGGTGTGAGAAATTATGTTCTGAAGCAGTCCACGGTCCCATTTGATCGAGTGTTTTGTCCCCCAGAGCAGCAAAAGCACATGAGGAACCAATGAGCACGTCCTGAAGATTTCAGTTAGCATCCAATTATTGCAGGGGTGCTGGAAGATGCACCACTGCCCAGGTTTCAGCATACATTTGTGGATCAGCTCATGAATTTGGCTGGTA
>VXAB01013818.1:0-21511 GCA_013399175.1 Odontophorus gujanensis
AAATCATCTTTTAATTATGCTTTCACTCCTGCACATAAAAACAAAGTGAAAAACAACAGGCCTCCAATGACACCATGGCAGATTGTGTGACAGAAAGCAAAGATCAAACTGAAAAATGAGGATGCTCAGAAATACAACAAAAGAAACACTTAAGGCCCACAAGGGAGTTACTCACTGCACTCAAACTAGTACTTACGTTTCATACTGTTTGATTTCAAAGTCTCATGAACATCCAGGGCAGCACTTCCCAGGAGGACATCAGATTTTAACGTTTGATGGCTCCAGACTCGAAAGGTTAATTTACTCAGAGGAGTGACAATTCTGAAAAGAAGTTGAGCACTAGTGTAAAGGCACTTGTTGTTGGGTGAACTGAGCAATGTACATCAACTGTCACTTAAAAATTATTAGAAAAGCAGAGTACAAACTGTGGCAATGAGAAAAGTTTCCTTTGGCTGATATGGTCATAGAACCACGATGCCAGAATCTCTGCCCAGCACACCGATCCATTTATCTGCTGGTGGCAGAGACCGTGAGGGTCTGCTCCTAGAAAAGCCACCAGCAGAGCCACACTCTGAAGCTGACAGCACACAACAAGACTACCTGTACTGTGAGGCCCCCCACTCCCAAACTGTCTGCAGTTATCTACTGGAAGTGCCGTTACTGAAGAAGAAACATAAGCCAAAACAATTACTTTTTTATAGAGCAGTTAGTTACTTTTTCCCCTCTATTGCCAAAACAATTTAATCAAATCATGCTAATTGGTAAATTTCTAAACGTGGCTGGGCATTTGACAGGAAGATGACAGCTCAGGTGGTATATATGAGCAAAAGCACCCTGTAGAATAAAGGAACTCTCACAGTGATAAGAAAGGCCTGAAAGCCTAGGGAGATTTCTTTTTCCTTCATAGAAGTATTCTGAAAACAGCAGAAAGAAAAGCATCACAAACAGCTGACGACATCACAGCTGAAAATAAACTCTCAAAACTCTTTCCTTGAAAGTCACCTTTAGAGGCAAAACATTCACAAACCCCACATGTTCCCTTGAGTTTTCAGAAGCCTTATGATAGAAACAAATTTATCTCAGGATTAGCTGCTGACATTATACAAACACAGTTGTTTTTTTCTTTTTTTGTATGTGTCTGTGAGATTATTTTTTCTTAATCACTAAAAAGAATTTTAGAATGACTTTTAGTATTGATATTCTTCTTCTGTAAAGAACATTCAAACACTTATGTATATTTAATTACTTCAATTGTGGGAAATGCATTACAAATGATTCTTTGTTTTCTCAGTAGGTCATCCACATCTATAGTTTATTACTATAGACCTTCAGGGCCAAACAACCCCTGCAGGATAAGTAGCTCCACTTAATATACTGCTTCTGTGTTTATTCCAGTATTCCATGTGATATTCTTAAAAGAAACCAGATGTTATGGAAGCTGCAGATCTTTTTTTAATATCAGTGCTTCATATCTCTATATCTCACAGCACAAACTCTGGCATAAGTAAACACCAACAACTCATATTCTTCTTGAAACTAATGTGAGTTATTACACTACATATACTAATACATTTCCTTGTAAGCACTATGTCTTTTCTACAGAATATAAAGCAACCGTTTTACATATACATCTATATGTCAGACTGTAGTATATTAGGCTTCAAAGATTATGCAAATCTCTGTATTGTAAATCTTCTGCAACACAGAATTCCTTGTCTAAAATAGAAAGACAACCCACTTTTAAACCCACAGTCAATTGCATAGCATTAATTTAACTCAAACTAGAAACAAAATCATCAAACATACACTGTAAGATGCTGCTTCCACTTTGGACTATTTGTGTTGTTGCATTTTTCTGTCTTCTTTGACTGTCCATCTACTGAGACTTCCACATAAGGGCTAGGTCCAAACCACTTATTTTTTTCTTTTAGTTTTGCTGAAATAACTGTTAAGAAAGAGAAAAGTTATAATTGACTGAATATTTCAACAGCAAATAATATTTTTCAGCTGGCTACTTCAGTATCCAAGTATTAGGTCATTGATGGCTGACAGTAATGCTCAAGAGAGAAAACACATTATACGGAAAACAAACTTTTTTGCATTTCAGACTATTTTGTACAATGTTACATCTCACACAAAAGTCTAAGACACTTAACAGTACTTCCTCTACAGTATCAGACACCTTGACTAATAATTACCAGTTTAAGATCCCCAACAGCATTTCAGTGTTGAAAGCATAAAATACCATCTACATGCTACCCCAACCTGCTCCCTGTCCCCAGCCAGGATCATTACACTTGCTTGTTATAAAGCTTCAAACATGATCCCTCTTCCTCACTAAGGAATCCTGGACAAGTGCCACTGCCTGAGATGAGAAGACTTTTAAGAGAAGGAACCTTTTGTTAAGTTTTCTGCATCAAAGCAAACTTACATAAAATCTAACTCAAGGCCGATTTGGAGTTCTAATAACTACCTACCGTTCTATAGCAAAACTTGGATGGGACTTGAAGCTCTAGAGCTTTTCTCATGCTAGTAAATATATTCTTTATATCAGTATCTGGACAACAGAACCTTGAATTTTTTATTTTTTAAACATTCAGCATAAACTTCAATAATCCTGCCTGGACAAACACTGAGTGTGTTGCCTTGATGTACAGGCTGCATGCGACTACTCCAATATTTATTTGGTTCTTAGATGAGGAGTATTCTTGGATTCCCTGAAAACACTAAGCTAACAAAACAGTACTTACAACAAATACCTGATCTCTTGTAATTGGCCAACAAATCCTGCTCTGCTGCTATGAATGTCAGCTTGGTCTCCTGTATTTTCATCACTACTTAAGCTGCACTACATGATTAAAAAAAGATGACTAATTCAAGCCCATATGGCTAATCTACCTAGATTCCTTTTATAGTCTATACTCCTTTAGAGATTTAGAGAAGTAGCTTAGTTTAAACAGCTCTAAACTGCTCCCAAGGGAAGCGCTCTCTCCCTATACCAGCTCTCACTGAAATTAGTTCAGTTAACTGGCATTGATCTCCATGAATTACCTTCCCCTGATGTCTCCAGTACTTGGATACTGCAGCAATTCATGCCTCAGCACCACTAGCTGTCTCAAAGACATCAAGATCTGATTTGAGTCAGCACAAACCAGCAGTCGTGTGCCTACATTCAAGGTTCTTAGTTACCCAGACAACCTGAAAGTTCATTTGAAACCAACTGAGAAGAGCAGAATGGATAAGGGTGAGACAGATGGGGGCTGCTGTTTACAGAACTTTCTATGAAAAGGCAAAGTCTGTCTGCACAAAAAGGAAGTTTTGCACACTGGCTGAACAAGAAGGAAATTAAGAATTGAACATCAGCTCATTCTAAAGATGAGACACTACTTTTTATGTGCCTTTAATGGAGCAAACCTCAGATGGGTGTCACTAATGTAATCCTTAGCTAGGCCTCGCTTGGCTGTGGGAAAGCGTAACTCCTTTGGAAACTCTTCAATTCTTATCTCCAACACCAATCTGTACAGACAAGATTTTTCCTTAAGTCTCCAAGTCCACTGAGAAAAAATGCACCTGCATCCTCAATGTGACAGCTAGGGGCAGTATAATTTATGCAGTTCCAGACCTTTGTTTTGTCCGGTTTTCCCATCTGTTTATGACAATCCTTCTCATTTGTGCAATGTCTGCATAAATCCCCACACGGAGGGTGCAAAGTTTAGCCTCCATGCTTCTAAATATAGATGTGCATATATCTACAGATCTTCCATTCTCAAGCTTTAGCTTGTAAAACTTGTCAGCCAGAGAGCAGAAAAACCTGTGAAGTTTTAGCAGTTGTTCTGTTGGTATGGCACTACCAAAAGCAAAGCATGGCCATGTAAATCCATTCCTATGCAATCTACAGGTCCTCAATTACAGTAACATTCTCAAGACTGATTAAACAGTCTTTTACTATGGTGGCCATGAAAACATTTAACAAAGAGATCAAATGTACTAAAGAATAGCGCGAATTCACTTAGTTTGAGATGTAAAATTATGTGAAATTGCTAAGATCTGACACTGTGCCAGGTGTCAGCACAAGCAAGCAGTACTGTATTACGCTGCTACATTACAAAGAGAACGTACCCAGTTCTCTCTTACTGTTCTGTACAACTGACTTAATCCTATTCAGAAATACTTATTTCTTCATTCCTTACACAAAAAAAATACCATTTCAGAACATATTCTGATAAAATCCTAAATATTTCTGTCAAGTCATGATTCTGTTACACCATCAGTTCTACTTCTCACGGGCTTTGTACTACTAAAAGCTTGCTGAAATGCAACATGATATTATAATTACTCTTTAACTACTGGGAGAAAAACAAACATTTTTCCTTATATATTTTTTCATGGAAAAGATAAACAATGTCAACAACTCACCAGTGATCTGAAGCTGTGATTTCATATACAACCCACCAGGTGATCCTGACTTGGATCCAATGCCAGCCATAATATGGACTGGATCTTTAATCTGGATAAAGAAAGCATCAACATTTCAGTACTCAGAAACTCAAAAATGATTTTGTTTTCTTATCTATTTTTTGATGTGTGGATACATTATGCTGCAAACAGAACTACCATGCTCATTTTCTTTCTAGTTTTCTTCCCTTTCTTGAAGTACCAAACATGGATCACGAAAAGCTTAGTCATTACCATAACATGACCTGTAAGCATTCGTGTCCTGATCAACGAGCTCTTTTGATCTTGTCTCCCCTGTTTGCCCTTCAACTGCTTGTGAACAATGTTCTTATCTTACCAGTGTTTACTCTTCTGGTTGAAAATGTTTTTATTGACATCCTAAGTCCTGGGGTAAGAAGTTATTACTATTTGAAACACCAAAAAAACTATCAAACAAACCCACAAGCACATAAGAAACGAATTATTAAATTAAAAAGTGAGTATAGAGAAACCTGTTTCTCTTAAGTCTTCTGTCTCTATTTGGTCAGTCTGAGGATATGGCCTGAGGCTGTAATTCCAAAACACTGAAGAGGAAATATCACTTCTGGAAAAGGATGAGACATCCGTGCCCAGCCTTCCCTCCCAGCACCCCCTGAAAACAGAGCTAAAGCAAACTGGTATTTCTGCTATTCTTTGAACTTACATACTCAATCCTCTATTTGGTTTCCAAGGATGGGGAAGGAGATAGGGGCCAATATGCATCACACAGCTTTGATGTTTACAGACAAATTAAATAGCGTGCTATTATATTCAGACAGAGATTACTTCGAAGTATCCGGATATCCTTGCTCAGACTTCTTACTACAACCCTTCTGTGTCACATCCCTTCCTGGTGCCACCTCCTCACTGTCCGCTGTGGTCAGAACCACTCATGTACCCATGTGTCCACCTGAGCTCCCTCTGCTATTCCCCTCTGCTCAGCCTCCAGATCTGGGTCCCTGAGCACTGTGAGCAGCACAGACAGGGGCATTTGCTGCACGCAGTACCACTGCCAACAAGTAAAGTAACGTTAGCTGAAGCTGCTAGTTGCTTCATCAGAAGGACAAAACACTCTATGTGTGGTGTTCCCAACTGGTAGTACCACAAGCAATCTAAACCTCCTCTACATGCTGTGCAAAACAGAACTTCAGAAAGGAGAAACTGGTCATTCCACAGAGGAGTGACCGTAAGGAAAGTTCCTACTTGCTGCAGCTTGCAGATACAGGTATTAGCCACACGACCAGAAAGAGTATTATGAACTTGCTCAAACAGATCATATTATCAGTGGAGTCCAGTACTTTTAATTACTAGATTCCAGATGTGAACCACACAAATCTAAATATTGTAACTGTGAAAATGTTTTAGAAACTATTTTAGAAACAATCTAGATTTATAAGATTTTAGAAGACAACTCAGAAGCCTGAGCCTGTGATGAGTTCTGCCAAGATGTGCAAGTGTAGAGTCTTGCACATGGGGAGGAATAACTGCATGCACCAGTACAGGTTAGGAGACAAGCTGCTGAAGAGGAGCTCTGTAGAGGGGGCCTTGGGCGTCCTGGCGGATGACAGGTTGGCCATGAGCAGTGTGCCCTGGTGGCCAAGAAGACCAATAGGATCCTGGGCTGCATTAAAAAGAGGGTGGCCAGCAGATTGAGGGAAGTGATCCTCCCCATCTACTCCACTCTGATGAAGCCTCACCTGGAGTACTGTGTCCAGTTCTGGGCTCCCCAGTACAAAAAAGACAGGGCCCTTCTCAGAAGAGTCCAGCAGAGGGCCACGAAGATGATAAAGGGTGTGGAACTCCTCCCTTGTGAGGAAAGGCTGAGAGACTTGGGGCAGTTCAGCCTTGAAAAAAGAAGACTCAGAGGGAACCTGATCCACGTCTATCAATATCCGAGGAGTGGGAGGCAAAGGGATGAGGCCAGACTCTTTTAAGAGATGTGAGGTGACAGAATGAGGAAAAATGACCACAGACTAAAGCACAGGAAGTTCTGCACAAATGTGTGTAGGAAATTCTTCACAGTGCAGTGACGGTGCACTGGCACAGGCTGCACAGAGAGGTGGTGGAGTCTCCATCTCTGGAGATACTCAGGACCCACCTGGATGCCTACCTGTGCAACCTGGGCTGGGAGCTGCTTTGGCAGGGGCTTGGACTCGATGATCTCTAGAGGTCCCTTCCAACCCCTACGGTTCTGTGATTCTGTGCTAGGTAAGTTTTGTGCTTTACGAAAGCAGCTGAATGAAGTGTCCAGACCAACAGAGCCATTCTCAGCAACCCAATAGCACCTGCATTTACAGAAGAACAGCTGTTTTCTACCTGGAGAAATAACACTGCAGGTAATACAAACACAATTACTGAAGGCAACGTTTAATTTACATTTGAAATCACACAGTAAGCACATACAGCAGAAGCACACATTAAAGCTTGTTTTCATTTTTAAGCCAGCAAAATTCACTCATTAAAACTACTGTATTAATATTCAACCGTGTTCAGTGGAACATAGAGGGAAAAGAAAATCTATCAGCTTAATCCCATCAGAAATAACCATCCTGCACACACTTGAATCCACTTAGCACACATACGTACTTACTGGCACCTACACAGCCAGACCTGCAGCTCTTACTGACCAGCTCAAGTCATGATTCAAGAACCTACTACCTCCCAATAGCTCTAAAACTAAGAAACCATGTTATACAGAGTTCAGTTCTCTCAACTGCCATAAAGTTTCTAATTACTGCTCAAACAATCAAGCTGAAGAGTCTTATGACCTACTGTACATTTGCTAAAATCTATAAGCTTCAATAGTTAAGTAAGGAAGGAAAAAACAGCCCATAGGACAAGGCATCAAGCCAGCTGGCACATCTTAGATCTGAGAGTGAGTGTGCTCATTAGCCCCTCTTCTCTTTTGATGTTCACAGACATGCTGACCCCCACGTAGCTTTTGCTCCCCAAGGTGAGCTGGAACAGTCCCAGTGAGCACAACGTGGCCCCAAACCACGTGCTTTTATCGCCAGCCATCCCACCAGGAGTAAGTGCTCAGCTCTCATGGCAGCTTTCTCACAGCTAGGTGTCCATTTCAGTGCCCTCCCTGCCACATGTGTACGTACTCAATCCAGATTAGTTACACCTTGTGGAAATGCAATAGTCTTCCATACCATCAACTTTTGGCTGGTCTGGATTACCAAGGAGCACATTGTCAGGATGGAAAAAGGCGAGAGCAGAACAGGACAGATTGTATGACTACAGGTAAGGATTTTCCTTAGGAAGTGAGGCTAAAATACATTAATTATTTAAACAAAACCCATGATGATTAAAGAACAACACTGACGGAGATCAAAGAAATTGCTAGTTTGCCTAACATATGTCACATCCTGTTGCTGTTTATATTTAAGCCTATTTTTTTTCCTAGCATTAAACTCCTCTTTCTTTATGTACCAAAGAGGCACAGAATCTAGAATCCATTAATCAGTAAACTAACGCATTAGCAGCCATTTCTAATGGTAACTGCACAAACTTTTAGCTCAAAAGCCAGCCTAGGGAGTTATATAAACACAACCACAAAATAAAAACTACAACATTGAATAATTATAAAAATATTTCCATTTTGTTTTCTTACAATACAGACAGTACTGAGGGTTCTGAAAGGAGTGAATGTCTCTATTAAAGCACCTGGATGTGAGCGGGCAGGCGGGAGTGAAATAAGAGCCGCCAACAAGCACTGTGACTGCCCCACACTTTGGACCCTCTGCCAGTGGAAATGAATATAATGACTGCATCCAAATCGTGTTATGAATCATCAGCTAATGAACAAAATATCATTCCAGATAGTTGGGTTGCAATATTTCCACAAGTTGAAAATAATCAGTTCCAGACAATTTGAGAACGTTGACGCAAGCCTTTTCTGTGCAGTAAGAAATTGTCTTCATAAATATTTAGCTTTGTTTTTATTTTTCTTAAATGATAAGAAGCTCATATTGCCATTTTTTTCACCTAGATACAGCCTCCCATTTCTAAGAAATCCGCGAGAACTTGAAATTTGGGAACATTTGTTGACAGGTTCAAAAGCTGCGACACAGAGAAGGGCCAGCAGCAGGCACGCAAGAGCACAGACACATACGCTTCATTTCCAGAAGAGATGAACACACCTACAACAAATTATTTAGCATATAAAAGATTAAGTATCACACAACAAGGAATTTTTCTGTCAATATAAATAATGACTCAAATGTTCGTCCAAATCACTTTGATGGCAACACATATCCTCCCAGATACACTTACTTGTGCAACATGCTGCATAGATTACTGGATAACTTATTCTGCACTGGTCCCAGCTGCACTTGTTGATTTTAAACCAACTGAAAAACTTCAATTTTAAGCAGCCCAGAATTTTCTGCTGTATTCAAAGAGATGAAAGACAGCTTTCACCATTTCTTATGTGCGTGTGCATGCACAATGAATTGGGAATTGTTATCATCTGAAGAAGGCTTTGCAGTGAGCGCAGCATCAGATACATCAGCCAACACTCACTTCAGAGGATTACACTTCCCCTTCAGAAGAACAAGCTGGCTGGAGCACGGATGGAGACACAAAGAAAAGAACACAACCAGGATCCGACAAGCAGATCCTGTACCCAGACAACACAGAGCTGTGGTTTCCGCCCAGCCCTGACCTGGAACCTCTCCAGCCAGGAGCTGATCCTGCCCTAGCTCCTTCCTGCAGCCATTTCACGCTGCCGCTCTGCACAGCAATCAGCTCCTAATGCACCCTACTGACACACTTCATATCTCAACAAAACAAAATCTAATGTTAATATGATTCGAGCCAGACTTCATTAGGTTTTTTATCAGGTTAATAACTACTTGATGCTTCTACAGCTCAATGTAAAAGTGTATTGCCTCTATTTCGAAGAGAGCAGTAGAAGAACTACACACTCAGAATCCATTTAGCTCATGGCAAAAAGAAAACAGTGGAGAAAAATAGCAATTTTTTCTATGGACAGTTGCTATCATGCACAAACAGCAAGAACCATTTTTGTGCATTTAACAGCACCCTAAGCAAGACAAACTGTGGTTATGTTCAGCTACAAAAGGACATCTCTCACTGTTCGTGCTCAGATGAGTTGGGCACTAGCATGGCTTACAACAAACCCACTTTGCAGTCACACATTTGCACCTCGCATACTTCTGGGACCCCTGCTCTTAGAATTTCCACCCTAACCACAGTGCTGTCTCCAAAGCCTCCCCTATGGCATGCCATGCTCATAGGGCAAATTGCACCGTCCTCGGTGGTATTTTAACCCACACCAGCAAAATTCATCATTGAACTTTTTTCTTGAGTGTGAGTGGAGCAGAAGAACAAGAAGAAACCCTGGAGGGACCTGACCCAGACACTACCAGCACACTCAGAAAACAGATGGGAGGCAAGCAGAACCTTATTTTTCTTTTAACAAATCACAAGAAAGAGTTGAATGAAAAAACAGTGTTGCGTTTGTGGTTGAAGCAAAGCAAGGAAAGAAAAAAGAATGAGTTTCTTACCCTACACACCCAGCGGGTATAAATAGCAGAAGAAAAGCCAGCAAAGGCTAGAAAGCCCTTCAGAGGGACACACCAGTTTAACTTGTGGGACCTTCATGCATGGATGGGACTCATTCACTAAAAGGATAGACTTGCTTAAAAAGGTAATTTATTCCACGTTTATTTGAAAGTACAGAAGACAATTAGGTGAGAACAAAATCCCGTGACTGTCTATTATACATGCACAGCCTTAAAAATATATTAGCATGCACTCATTATAATTAAAAAAAATGAAATAATTGCACAGCCTGCTGCTGGAAAACTTCTGTTTGTTTAACAATTACTTTTAAGAACACAGACTGCACTACACTTTAGAGGTGAACTGATTCAAAGTGAATTTGCCATTTCCATGATCCAGTCAGAAAATCTACAATAATGAAAACATTTCTTTAACATACTAATGCAAATCGGTTTGGAAAATCTGTACATGCAGGTACACAAGTTCTGGAAAAAGCCTCAGCTATTACAAGCTGTATTTTAAAACTGTATATAAAGTATGTTGCTTTTATGACAGTTGTGATTTGTTTTTGTTTTTGTTTTTTTTCTATATTTGTTTTTTGAACAATGGGCATGAGTTACACACCTGTAAGAGGTAAGATCCTGTATTTTAGAGACAATTCAAAGTGACATTTGTGTCAATATTGGACATTTTTTCTGTGTAAGAAATTAATACACACTTCCTCCTTTCCCCCTAAAAGGCTGAAACCTCTATTTATTTGCAGGCTGTCATATTGCGGAAAGGCTCTTTTGTCTCAAATGCCAGTTATAATTACCCAGTAGGACTAAGCAAAAACAGTTAGTTTGGCAACTTCTTGCTTTGTAACTTTGTAGGTATTTGAAAATTTCAAGTTTCAATAAGTGGTTTCACAAAGCTGTTTTTGCATTACAGCCTTCTTGGTTTTTCCTTAAAATAAGTTCTAAGGACATGGTAAGTTATGCCTAAGCAAGATGACATACAGAATGAAAATGCAAGTAATCAACTTGGAGGAAAAAAACAGACATTATAACAGTGCTGAGTGCAGGTTGGAAAAGGAAGTAATTACAAGGTTTGCATCATGGGATATTTACAGAAGGAATGGAAACAAAGAGGGTTTTAACAGCAGAAGGCAGCTTAGGTCCCTTAGCCATCAGACAAACCACACAGAGAAGCGCGATGGGACCCAGTGCATACCAGTGCAGATGAGCTCAGCAAAGAGGTTCAGATTAGAGCTGGTCTGGGCTGCAGTGTACACGACCTGGAGGAAACACAGGCCTATCAAAAAGGAAATTAGGGCTCTGAGCTTCAGAAAAGCCAACTTCTGGCTGTTTAAGGCAATACTGAATGAGATCCCCCTGGGAAGCTGTCCTCAGGGGCAGAGGAACAGCACAGAGCTGGCATCTCTTAATGGCGCCTGCCTGAGAGCACAAGAACTCTCCATCCCCCTAAGTAAGGAATCAGGCAGAGAAGACAGGAAATCAGCACAGCTGAGCAGGGACATGATGCTCCAAGTGAGGGGTAATAAGGAAATGCACAGAGAGAGGAAGAATGGATGTGTGCTAGGCAGAGCACAAGGATGATGACTGGATGTGCAGAGATGGGATCAGGAAAGCCAAGGCAGAAATTGAACCAAACTTGGCAAGGTATGTGAAAAATAACAAGAAGGGATTCTACAGGTACAGTGGTCAAAAAAGAAAGGCCAAGGAGAGTGTTCCCTTCCAGTAAATGAGAAGGAAGAACTGGCTTCAGCAGACATGGAGAAGGCTGAAGTACTCTGCCTCAGATTTCCCTGGCAGCCAGGCTTCCAGTGTCATTCCTGTCCCTCAACCACTAGGCAGAGGACAGAGAAACAATCTCCCACTGTAAGAGAAGAGCAAGCCTGAGGCCACTTCACAAGACTGGACATATGCAAGTCTTTGGGGCCAGATAGACATGCATGCCTGGGTTCTGAAGGAACCAGCTGATGTGGTTGCCAAGTCACCCTCTATCATATTAGAAATGTTGTGGATACCAGGCAAAGTCACCAGCAAGTACAGAAAGGGAAACATTACTCCAATTTTTTAAGAAAGAGAGAAGGGAAAACCCAGGGAACTACAGGCTTGAGAGCCTAAGTACTGTGCCTGGAAAGATCATGGTGTGGTTGTGATTGTACCATGAAGCAACTACATCTGTAGCTGGACATGCTCTCAGCTCATCTGCAGACGATATGAAGCTGAGACACCTATGGCTTCTTTGTTTCCCTGCAGGTCTGCTGGCTTCTTCTCTGAATTTGGGACAACTACAGCCATCCTGCAGGTTCATCCCAGGGGTCAGTAGTGCATCCAGGCCTGCACCACCACCTGCAAATGATATGGGTGACAGGGTTGAGGATCCCAAAGCAGGAGGAGCAGCTGATGCAGAAGACCATGCAGCCACCCAGAGGGACCTGGGCAGGCTGGGGAAATGGCTCACGGGTTTTAATGAGGGAAATGGACAGTCCTGCCCCTGGGGAGGAATAACCGGAGGTACCAGGTCATGCAGGGAGCACCCAGCTGGAAAGCAACTGCTGAAAAGGCCCTGGGCCAGCAATGTTCTTCACTCACTGGCTACTGTGCTGTGCCAGCCACCATCACCCTCTTGAGCCTTATGCCACAGTCCTCAGAGGACACCTTGACCCGACAGCACCGGGGAAGGTTTCAGTGGACCAGGCAGCAGTGGGAAAGAACATCACTCTATCAGTCCTGGAGCATCTCACCCGGGCACACAAAGCACAGTCCCTCCTGGCCCTCCCACCAGAGTGCATGCAACTTCTTCTGGCAATAGCGTGCTCCTACAGCACAACAGGCACAGCCAGGTCCAGTCATTGTGAGACACTGAGGATGTGAAATGGCTGAGCTGGATCTGACAAGAGCAGCTGGGTGTCAGAGACTACACGTGGCACTGCACTGGGCCCCACTACTGAGCAGGTAGCGTGGTCTCACCTGGGACAGTATGGGGAGGGAATGTGCTGGAAGAAGGTTGAGGCACTCCACAACTCTTCTGCCTCACATCTCACTGGCAATTGCTTCTCCCCAAACTGCTCTAGGAGAAATGCTGCCAGCAGCTGGAGGTCATCATCCCATTCCCCTCTGCCCAGCCCTAGTGAGGCCAATGTTGAGATTTGGGCTTCTCAGTACAACAGAGACACGGACACACTGGAGAGAGCCCAGTGGATGGCAGCCAAGCTGCAAAAAGGACAGGAGCATTTCTGTTAAATGAGGTCCTCCTATTGAAGAAAAGGCTCTGGGGGGACCTTGTTACTGTCAATACATTATGGGAAATCCTGAAATTGGTGGAAGAACAGTTGCTTCTATTTCTTTGTGAGAAATAAAATAGAAGCTCAACCTGGGGTCTCACTGTAAAGAAAGGACAGCTAACGGACTGGTCAAACAGTTTACTTCCTTGAGACTCTTAACTCTTAGACTGCTGAGTTGTCATCAATGGCTGTATGTCCAGCTGGAGGCCAGTCATGAGAGGTGCCCCCCAGGGTTCTGACATGGGACCAGTACTCCCCAACACCTTTATCAATGACCTAGATAGCAAGATCAAGTGCACCATGAGCAAGTTTGCTGATGACATCAAGCTAAGTGGAGCAGCTGACACAATAAAAGGAAGGAATGCCATCCAGAGGGACCTGGACAGGCTTAAGAAGTGGGCCTGTGAGAACCTAATGAGGTACAACAAGGCCAAGTGCAGGGTCACAATACCGGATTGCTCCATCCCTGGAGGTGCCAAAGGTCAGGTTGGATGGGGCCACAGGCAGCCTGACTGGGTGGGTGGCAAACAGCCTATGGAAGGGGTTGGAACTGGGTGGGCCTTAAGGTCCCAAACATTCTATTAGCAGCACTACACCAATTCACTGAAAATGCAGTAAAATCAGAAGCATGTTCTTGCCACAATGCATCTTTTAAAATTTAAAATACAGATGCTTACCAATATCAGACATGAAAACATACAAGAAACATTAGCATTTTGTTTCAGACATTCAGAGCAAGACTGCTGCTCTCATTACAAAAGGACATCACAAAATTCATGACAAAACAGTATTTAGACCAGATACTTTCGCAATGTATTATAGGCAGTTACAGAACGCATTCACACACAATTTAAGAACTAAAAATTAAGCAAACTTAAAATGTTTTCAAGGGTATGAATTTATACCCTGTTGCAGAATTGCAAAACATTACACTTCAAGCGAAACACTATTGCTGCACAGGGACCCACCACCCCACTGACTCACTTGTAGAGAGAACAGCTGGCACAAGTAAAGAGACTGCAAGGCAGATTTCCATGAGCTCTCTCTGAGGCTGCCAGGGACCTGAGGAATATGTGCTGAGTTCCCCGTGTTGTGCCACTGCTGCCAGTAACGGTACTCATCTGATTACAGCCAGCACTACTACGCCAACCAGCAGCACAGCACCACTCTGTTCTGCAGTGTTCACTGCTATCCACAAAGCTAACATGCAGGCAGCTTTTCTAGCAAGGATGAGTGATGTGCAAACTCAAAGGCAACACTAGCTGAAAATCTATTTCTGAGGGAAACACACTGTATTAGCTTGGGAAACAACTTCAGTGACACAACCTTGGAAGTAGTGGTAAAGACATATAAACCATGAAACACAGAAGAGCTACTCAACTTCTTCCCCTGCTATGGTCTGGTTAATGAGAAATCCTTGATAGTGAAGTAGAAACTATTCATTATGTTGTGTTAATAACGTAAGCAAGTAATTCATATTTTTCCAACCTAATTCACTTACATAATGCAAACCAGAACCACTTATTACATCTGCTTATATACAACTGCTTCTGCTTCGTTCCAAAGCACCACAGTTCAGAAGTCACATCCCCTTTAAATCAAGGAGTTGTATTTTGTGAGATTTTCCAAATCCATTCTAGCCCTTCTGGAGCTTTCTGTTCAGTGTTTTTCTACTGGTAAGCATACCCTGTAGAAAATTCTAACAGAGATATTAAGATTGGTATGAACAGAGTAATCATGGGAATGCAAATGTATAAATTAGAAACAACCAACAGCAGGACAAAGGTCAGCAGAATGGCTTTTACTGACAACGGACACTTCTTGTGGCAACGAAACAATCTTGGTATCAAGATCATGATGCCTTCACTGTGGTAAGACTGCAGCACAGATATATGCCAGTGTAAAAGCCTGCACTTTACACAGAGCAGAATGGCAAGAGTGTTACAGCAAATCACATCCATCATCCCTTTCCCTGTTAATCCAACAGGAAAACACGCTGTAGCTTTAAAGAGATAGATATTTCATACAAGGGGAAAACAAACAACTAGCATTAACCTTTGCTTAAGTATGGAGGTTGAAGCCAGATTCTGTAGAAAAAGGCCAGCTTAAAACAACTGTTGTCTCTCAAACATCTATAAAGTAGTTTGTCACTAAAGAGACTTCAGGGCACAATAAGCAGTTGACAGAAGCAGCTAGTTCATAGGCCACGCTGCACACAGGAGAGGCTGTGCAACCACCTAACATGCACAACGTCCTGGTGCTTGCCAGTACGTGAGTGTGAAAGGATGACTGAGATCTGTGGGAAAGGACGAACAAGCGAGGAGAACTTATTTGAGACTTCCAAAGCCTACAGCACCCTTCCATCTATTAGGCCTCACTCTGGGCCTTGTCACAGTGGTAATTTCTCACAACCCCATACATAGCAGGGAACAATAATCAGATAACCACATTGATATCCTAGAGTAGGATCAAAAGATGGCTCTATTGTATCATGAACAGATTAGATCTACTAACAGCTTTCCTAAAANTATTTTGTGAGATTTTCCAAATCCATTCTAGCCCTTCTGGAGCTTTCTGTTCAGTGTTTTTCTACTGGTAAGCATACCCTGTAGAAAATTCTAACAGAGATATTAAGATTGGTATGAACAGAGTAATCATGGGAATGCAAATGTATAAATTAGAAACAACCAACAGCAGGACAAAGGTCAGCAGAATGGCTTTTACTGACAACGGACACTTCTTGTGGCAACGAAACAATCTTGGTATCAAGATCATGATGCCTTCACTGTGGTAAGACTGCAGCACAGATATATGCCAGTGTAAAAGCCTGCACTTTACACAGAGCAGAATGGCAAGAGTGTTACAGCAAATCACATCCATCATCCCTTTCCCTGTTAATCCAACAGGAAAACACGCTGTAGCTTTAAAGAGATAGATATTTCATACAAGGGGAAAACAAACAACTAGCATTAACCTTTGCTTAAGTATGGAGGTTGAAGCCAGATTCTGTAGAAAAAGGCCAGCTTAAAACAACTGTTGTCTCTCAAACATCTATAAAGTAGTTTGTCACTAAAGAGACTTCAGGGCACAATAAGCAGTTGACAGAAGCAGCTAGTTCATAGGCCACGCTGCACACAGGAGAGGCTGTGCAACCACCTAACATGCACAACGTCCTGGTGCTTGCCAGTACGTGAGTGTGAAAGGATGACTGAGATCTGTGGGAAAGGACGAACAAGCGAGGAGAACTTATTTGAGACTTCCAAAGCCTACAGCACCCTTCCATCTATTAGGCCTCACTCTGGGCCTTGTCACAGTGGTAATTTCTCACAACCCCATACATAGCAGGGAACAATAATCAGATAACCACATTGATATCCTAGAGTAGGATCAAAAGATGGCTCTATTGTATCATGAACAGATTAGATCTACTAACAGCTTTCCTAAAAACACTCTGACAATTATTTACACAAGACTGACCCTCAGAGCTGATCTCATTTTTCCAAATACCTACCTTCATTTCCTTTTCTAAAGGGAACTGAACATGGGAAACCTCTCCGAACCCAAGCCTTTTAAGTTGGAAGTATTTAACTTGGCTATCAGAACAGATGACCCAAGGGAAGATGAAAGAAATGTGGAAGCACTGTGGCAGACTCCCAGTGACACCTCCACTCTACAGCTTTTACCTCAATACCAGGGATAACTGCTGCTCTTACGCAAACACTGCAGATTAGAAAAACTGGTCCATCAGCTTCAACCTGCAGAGAAAAATGCCGCCAATGACACTGCTTGCAATCCAAACTAAACTGCAATCCAAACAAAACTGCCTTCAGACTTCCCAAAACAAAGACAGTTTACAGAGAATTCATTCATTGGCATCTCTATGCACCAAAGACCTACTTGTATAACCTACACCTTAGAAGAAAATTTTCATACGACTTCTCTGTGGTACATGTAGTATTTGACACCAAATAACAGAACTGGAAAAAAAAACACAAAGAAACAGCACAGGAACACATGAAACTGAAAGAAAATAAAGTAGTGTAATGCAATAGGTGCTTCCACTTTCAGTGCACTGGCACCCTGACCATCATCCATCCTCGGATGCAACCAAAACTAGCAGGCAGGACACAGCACAAAACAGGCTTTGCTGCAAACTCTCACTGCTTGCCAGTCGATTTCCTTCCTATCCAAAAGGATGTTAGTTTTAACTAACCTTTAATATATGTTCACAAAGTGGAAAAGAAAAACAACAGAAGTGTGCATAATGTGTACATGTGCCTTTTGCTTGATTCCAAGAAGCCTGGCAAGAAAAAGCCACTGCAGAGAGCTGTGCAAGATTATTAAAACCTTTTGTGAAAACAAAGAGACAGTCTATTTTTATTTCAGCTGTTTTCTTGTCATGGGACAGTCCATCCCAAGGAGAAACAGTAATTTATATGTGCAAACCACTAAGCTAAAACTGGTTCCTTTCTGTAATCTTAGAAAAAGCAGCTCTTAAAACAGCTGCTTCCTAAATACCACAGCTGGAAAACAAGATATGCTCAGCTTGGCAAGCACAGTAACCCACAGCAGAGCATCAAACTTACTAGCAAGGCTGAGGAGATGATAAAACAGGATCTCTAACTATCACAAACAGAAAAACAGACCTAGAGTTACTGTTATTAACTGGACATTAACTTCTGCATTTTACAGATAGTGGCTTTTAGTAATTCACACTGACCTTTTAAACACTTTTAAAGAAGATGTGTAATAATACAGCATTGACACAATACACTGACTCAAAACTAAATCTCTTCGTAACACTTCTGTAACAGTGCTATCGCACAAGCAGAGCACAGTTACAATTTCTGGATGGAAAGCAAGCAGCCAGCTGGCTACTAGCACAGCAAGACATAGCTTTTCCTTCATGGAATCCGCCGCTGAACCTGCTGCTTACAGTGCTCAAGTGTTATTGTGGGCTGGTTATTCTTACTTTACACATCTAAGGGTTTGTGATCTTTCAACCATTTCATGATGGGAAAAGCTATTTTCAGCAAGCCTACTCTCTAGGTTGAGATCTCTGGGCATATGACTACAGAACATTTTTATTTAACTTAGCAAAGATAAGTAACAAAATTTAGCCCCAAATCTATCCTCACAGTAGACAGTCTACCACGACTGTGTGCCATTTTGTTGTACCACAGGATTTTAGCATGGTTTAAAGGAAGTTCTGCTTTCAACATAAAAATTAAACTCATAATTGAAGCCCACCAACTGACAGTGTCAAAGCTGCTGTACTGAAGAGCTGAAGGACCCAGAACTGGGGGTCACCAACTGCATACAGCGATCCAAGCTCTCAGAATGAGCAGTATCTTCTCCACGCAGGAAGGCATCTTCAAATCAATAGGTTTACCTCAACTTGCACAAATTTTTGTAGACTATTATTATAAATGTGATGAAAAGGCATCAACTGAATCCTAACAAAGAGAACTCTCATGTCTTATAGAAATTAATTACAATTTTTCCTTTTAATTCTTCCACTTCCATGTACCATGAACCATCTCCTATATGGAGTTTTGTGGAAATAAAGCTCAAAAAATTAATCAGTGCCATAACTTCATGGACATCCTTAGAGAGGAAGTAAAGATGGTTACAAACTGAAATAGAATATTGTCTACAGATACACATCGGCAGAACCCTAACGGACAAATTCTTTTCATATTCCTTAATTGATAAGAAGATAGCATTATATTTCCAGTTTCTAATCCAAAGAAATCTAGAAAGTGTAACAACGCTTTTCAGCAGCAAGTCTGGAAGATAATCTTCCGTGGGATAAAGCAGTCAGTGTGCCCAGACAGTTGCGAACAGAAGTTCAGCCCCTGCAGCAAGCTCACCAGCTGTATGGTTTCTGGCAGGAACAGAGTTAATTTTCTTTACAGGAACTGCTACAGTGCTACATTTTTGATTTGCGACATGCTGGTGATAACACACTGATGTTTTCGTTGTTGCTGAGCAGTGGTGTACAGAGCCAAGGACATCACAGCTTCTCATGCTGCCCTGTCAGAGGAGCTGGGCAGGCACAAGAAGCTGGAAGTGCTGGGGATGGCTTTGGACTGCCACTGTTTCATAAAAACTTTGTCCTACCACATACAGCCTTGCTTACAGTTTACCTAAATAAGACTGTCACACACCACTGTTTGGTAATTGCTCGGTTATGTTTCTTGACACTACTTTAAATAAACTTCACAGCAAATGAGGACCTTGAGGATCAAAGAAAGCACTGAAGAAGTTGCAGTTGATTACAAAACACAAAGTTTCCAACAGCAGCAACACTTCTCATTAACTGCTCTGTACAATTCTCATTTCGCCCTGCAATTACCTTTAAGCTGCAGTTGGCTCGGAGGCTCAACAGTTCCTCCAGCAAAGCAAATCCCAGCCTTGAGCAACTCAGCCAAGCACATACGTTAGTGTCAGCAGGAAGTTATTTTGGACCTTATCTTGAAAGTTTTAAAAACAGTTTTTCTGAAGAACTTCACTCAGTCTCCTCCTGCCTTTTGCTAGGAAAGAATGTATCCAGAAGCCTTCCTTCCACCACTGCTTTAGCTACACAAGGGTGGACACACAAACCTACAGGCCGTAAGCTACTTACCCATGGCGTTTAATTAATTATTAATTAGGGCACTTAAATAATCTTAGTGTGATCACCCAGAGCAAAAACATTTAGTCAAAACTGTTATTTTTCCCTCTTCAAGCGATTTTCTTCTTTTAAGTCTATTAACAGATGGTTGCCTGAAGGAGATGTGTCACATCACCTCTCCCTTACATGTCTTCTCAGAGTTTTTAACAATCGTACTGGAATGAAAGAAGTTACTAATAACAGCCAGGAAGCACACAAATTAACACTTTGATATTTAAAATAAAGACATTCAAGGATAAAATGTTATTCCACATAAACCCTGTGAACTAAAAAAAAAATTACTTTTAAGAATGTACAAAAGGAAATAAATTTTTTCCAATTATATGCCCAGAAAATTACAGACTGGAAGACAACATATGCAGAACTGTCAATGCCTTTAAAATAGTGGTAGAAAGCTCTATGCAAAAACTTCCCACTGCCTGCGAAGACAACTTTAATTGGTTTTATCCCCAGACATTTCTGAACATAGTCTAAGTAACTATCAAGCAGCATCTATATCTCATCTCTCAAAACCACCCCACATACGTTTTTGTTTTCCAATATTGTGGCTTTTTAAAAGAAAACACTTTATCTAAAAAAGATCTGTAAATGATGTAAATAAAAATATGCTACTGGAAGAAAAGGCTAACTTAGAACATACTTCTCTGAATCACTTTCTGACTTCCACCCAAATGTTTTTATAGTATCACAGAACTATTTAGGCTGGGGAGGAACTCTGGAAGTCACCCAACCCAACACTCCCCCAAAAACAGGACCAGCTTCAAAGCTAGACCAGGCCACTCAGCCATACAGAAATGTTACTAATTCAGAACAATAACCTAGTAGTGAGATAGAAGCTGTAATTGTGCTCTCTCAAGAAAAATTCAAGTTTCCAGATGCCACAACAGCGAAGTGAATTGCTGTGTGGTTTTAAACAAATACGTACCTCATTTATCTGTGGCACAAATAGGCACAACTGCCTTCATTCCTAATGTTGCAGCTTTTCACATATTCCTTCACACTGATACTAAAACATAATAAGAGAAACACGAGTCTTGCTAAGAATTAAAATAACAAGTTGCTTGAGAACACATTCCTTGGAAGTGCTCACATTTAATCTTTATATTTAAAGTAATTTTTCCGATATAAATGTGTATATTCATTTCATCCAGATCTCAATTGAAAGACAAAGAACAGCTTCCAAGCTAACCCCTTCTGAAGCATTGCTTTCCAAAAACAATCCAGGTTTAAAATTTCTAGGCTCTGAGCTTCCCTGTATCTTTTATTAATACAATTAATACAACAAACAAACAAACAAACAAACAAAAACAACACAGTATTTCGCTCTCCAGGCTATCAATAGCAGGTTATTTTCAGTTTGTCTCTTTTCTTGAAGACTTTTACTGCATGGCCATCTGGAACGTAGCTTGTCTTTTGCATTGCTGTCATCAGTGCTGAAACACACCACACACCACCTCTGGCTCACATCCATTGTTTGGTCTCCCTAAATGTTCAGCAAAAGTCAGTAGGTGACACTTTTTTCTGCACAGAGGAATTCA
>VXAB01013819.1:0-21161 GCA_013399175.1 Odontophorus gujanensis
AGGAAACAGACCTGGGGATATTGATAGATGCTTGGCTGAGCATGAGCCAGCAGTGTGCCCAGGTNAGCATGCCCAGGTAGCCAAAATGGCCAATGGCATCCTGGCTTGTATCAGAAATAGTGTAGCCAGCAGGAGCAGGGAAGTGATCATCCATCCCTCTGTACTCAGCTCTGGTGAGGCCATACCTCGAGTACTGTGTTCAGCTTTGGACCCCTCAATACAGAATGACATTGAGGCCCTGGGGCATGTCCAGAGAAGGGCAACAAAGCTGATGAGGGGTCTGGAGCACAAGTCTTATGAGGAGCAGCTGAGGGAGCATGAATTGTTCAGTCTAGAGGAGAGGAGGTTTGGGGGAGACCTTATGGTTTATACCCCTTCCTGAAGGGGGGTAATAATGAGCTGGGGGCTGGCCTTTTCTCTTGTCTAATTAGTGATAGGACTAGAGGGAATGGCTTCACATTGTGCCAGAGGAGATTCAGTCTGGTTGTTAGGAAGTAATTCTTCTCCAAAAGAGTAGTCAGATGCTGGAATGCGCTGGAAGTGAAGAAGTCACTGACCTTGGAGGTGCTCTGGAAATGGTTAGATGTTGTACTGAAGGATGTGGTTAAGTGAGAGCTGTTGGTGGTAGGTGGATGGCTGGACTGGATGATGTTGGAGGTCTTTTCCAACCTTGATGATTCTATGATCATATAACCAAAAGTTAGTAAGTGATACTTAAAAGTCAAAGAGCATGCAATGAAGCCAGTAAAGTGATAAAGATCTTTCTTGAACAGTGTGTGAAGGAAATGGAAACTAGTGTTGTATTTAAGACTGTTTAAGTCTGAATTGCCGAAAGGGCTGAAGAGTTGTCTTAGCTTTGAGAAAGCTGAGTGTTCCTATTTTTAATGTACACACAGAAACCTAGTACCTAAAGGACACAGTTTTCAATTTAAGAGCTGTGGGCATGCCAAATCAAACTACTGTTAAATGACATATGTTTGCGTACTAGCAAAAGTCAGTCTTTTCTGCTTCTAGCAATTATCAGAGCATTAGTAAACAGATTGCATGGAGTTTATACTTAAGCTCAGCTGTCTCTGAACTGAAATTCCCAGGCATATACTTTGAGCACTTCTTAGTGTTACCTCCAACCTTGTGTCACTATGGCATTTAAGTAGGCACAACTGAATTGAAGAAGACAACTATTTTTTCCCAGATCTCTTGTACTTGTATTACCCTATGCAGTTTTCTGCTGGATGCTTTTCATTTCAGTGATAGTGTGTATCACTGAGCTATTGCATGGAGGTGGAGGTCATTGCTTTTTGCAACAGTGCCACCATAAGTTAAGTTAAATAAACCTTTAAAGAACGAAGGATTCAGTGAAACATCTTCAATTCTGCATTGCAGCATCCTCCCATTGTAGGAAAGGGGCTTGGAAATGTATGTTAACATTTCTGTGACAAGCTGAATGTTGTTCTGTACTAGACAAACTCATTCTGTATTTCACAAAATCACTGAAGTTGGAAAAGACCTCTTAAGATAATCAGGTCCAACTGGATGAGAACTGAAGCTGAACATTACAGCTTGGTTGATTAAAGTTCAAATATTTCTGTTGTCAGATAAAAATATCCTTACATTGTAGGTATTTACCAGATGTACGGCTATTGAATGTCATGTTGAGCTAGTGTAAGATTTTAGTCAAGCAGGCTGTAGTTAACTTACTGCTCATATCTCAAAGTGTGTAGTGAGAAAATTCTAACTTTAAGGTGACTTAAAAATCCCTTAATATACAGCATATCAATTTTATTTTAATGAGGTGTGTTAGAGGCTGGTCTTGTCTGTCTGTATCAGAGCATCATGTAGGATTTTAGGAAAGAAACAATTGGACAAAAATAACTTCAAGAAATTGAGAGAATGTAAACAATTTGAAATGCAATAAAGAGTGTATTTTAGTAAAAGGCTGATGCTGAAATTTCCAGTACTTCTTGAAAATGACTGTCAGAGACTTCTTAATAATTAGAAGTTTCTTCTAAGATACCTAGTAGTCCTTAATAACTTTCTAAAAGTTAACCACAGTGTATTAACTACACATGTGACTGAAGGATTTCGCATTGTGGAAACATACATCTCTAGACTAACTGTAGAATGCCAATATGAAATAAGGATGTTGATACTCATGAAATAAATGCTTGAAATTAACTGTTCTTAAACATTGTACAGTAAATCCTGCTTTACTTTTTAGAGAGCTTTCACATAAATGGAACATCAAACAGATAGGTGGACACCTTCTGCTCAAAGGGTAGGTATGGCATTTGATATTATTTTATTTAATTATTTAGACATTCATAATAAAGCTGGTAATGTATAGCTGTATTATCTGCAAGTTTTGTTACTTCTCAGGATGCTTATGGTAATTCTCAAGCTCTGATTTATTTATTTAATAATGCTGTGTTTCAGAATTTTCCTGTATCTCTGTGTCTTTATGGAGACAGAATAATTTAAGATTGGTTTCTTCTAATCATTTAATATCTCAGACTTGTACAGGAGTAGAATTTCACAGAAGTTCTGAACATCTTAACTTGCTAATATGTCAGTATTCGAGTTATCATTTTCCCTTATGCATAACTTGGTAGATAACTGTCTGCTTCAGTGTGCTTATTTTAATAAAATTGTAATGTATCATGACTATAATTGTCATTGTTAATTTCTACAGGTTAACACATGTGATAGCAATGCCTTTTTATTCTGCAAGCCTGATTGAAACTGTACAGGTAATGAACTTATCATTTTAAAAGATATTGTCTTCTTTATAAACTAGATTACTTAGAGGAGTGAATCTTAGGATTTGCATTCAGATTTGTTGCACTAGTTGTAATGATTTTGCTTGTGGATGTATGTTTTATTAACTCAGGTAGAAAGTATTTATTGTGATGGTTACTTTGCTTGTGCTGTCTCAAGTGAAAATCTAGTATGATAAAGCACCCTTAAACACCATGTTCCAACAGTCTGTATTATGGAAGAGCAAATCACACCTATGCATTCTAGAAGAAATATTCTAATTAAGTCTTTTTCATGTAAAGGTTTTTGAAAGGCTTGCTAGGCAGGTTCTTGTTATGACCCCTGATGCCTTCCCTGTAATGATTACAAAGCTTTTCTAGTAATTAGACTTCATTTTGTCAAAATACTGAGCTATCTCAGGAGTGCTTTTCCTTCTAAATTTTTATCTAGTTCTTCAATCATCAAAACAAATTTCAGGAAAGTTTGAATATGTCACTTTGGGTACTTGTTCTGTAAAAGGGTCAAGAATTACTTTGTACTGTTATTTCAGTGACTTGTTGCATTCCTTCTTCTGGAGAAATAGTCAAAGCTTAACTGCAGTACAGGATAATTCTATTGAGGTCTCCATGTAGTTTGTTGATTTTACTATGGAAGTATCTTTTTTTGCTGCTGTCAGCACTCTTGACTGTGTGATGGTGTGGTGCAGGTTAGTCATTCATGTCATTCAATCATCAGAGTAATCACTTTCATTCAGGCAAGTTTGTAAGTACTACTAAGATAGATTTAGACCCAGCTTTTTAAACCTGTAGTTCAACTGTTTCTGGGTATGACTGAGACAATGATTTCTGGGGGGAAGGGGCAGGAAGGCTGCTTTTTGTTTCTTCTTAGTTTCAGAATGTGCTTATATACTGAAAGGTCACTATTGGGTCTCCCTGGAGCATTCTCCAGGCTGAACAGCTTCAGCACTCTCAGCCTGTCCTTTTAGAAAGGTATTCCATCCCTTGGATTATTTTTGTGTCCCTTCTCTGCACACATTTCAGCAGGTCCACATCTCTCCTGTACTGAGCCTTCCACATCTGGGCAGGGTACTCCAGGTGAAGTCTCATCAGTACAAAGTAAAGTGGAAGGATCCATGTCCCTTCACCTGCTGGCCACGCTTTCTTTTTTTGCAGTTCATGATACAGTTGAATTTCTGGTCTGTCAGGACACATTGCTGGCTCATGTTCGGCTTGCCATAGACAAGTATCCCAGGTTCTTTTTGGCAGGGCCCTACTCAGTCCTTTCAGTGAGGATTGTTGTGAACCAGGAACAAGATCTTGTACTTGGAAGACAAAACATGAGTAAGAGTCTGTCATCCAGGCACTTGATGAGATTTTTTTACTAGGAAGCATTGCTCTCAACCTGCAGAGATGGAATGAGGAAAGCCAAGGCACAGATAAAACTGTGGCAAAACTTTGGTGAGGAATGTGAGAAACAAGAAGGAGGTTCTGTAGGTCAGAAGAAATAGAGGATATTGTATCTTCTCTGATAAATGAGAAAAGAGCACTAACAACAAATGTTATGGAGAAGGCTGAGGTACTCCAAGTTCTTTACATCAGTCTTCCCAGGCAGTCTGGCTTCCCATGCATCTCATGTCTCTGAACATGTAGACAGGGTTTGGAAGAGCAAAATCCCTCTCTCTTTAGGAGAAGAGAGGGTGAAAGTTGATGTGATGAGACTGAATGTGTAAAAATCTATGGGGCCCAATAACATGCATCCCAGGGTCCTGAAGGATCTGACTGGTGTAGTTGCTGAGCCACTCTCCATCCTATCGGAAAGATCATAGCTGTCAGATGGATTCTCCAGTGACTAGAGAAAGGGAAACCTTGCTCCCACTTGCAAGAAAGGGAGAAAGGAAGTCTCGGGAAACTCTAGGGTGGGTAGCCTTGTTTGTGGCCAGAAAGGTCATAGAACAGCTCCGCCTGGAACCTATGTTAAGACACGTGTGAGACAAGGAGGTGATCTGAGATAACTGGCATGGCTTCACCAGGAGAAAATTGTGCATGACTTATATTGTGACCTTCCACAATGTAGTGATGTTACTGGTAGATCAGGAAAAGCAAAGGATGTCATCTGCCAGGACTTGTGCAAAGCGTTTGCAGATAGAAGGGCTTGGGGGTTCTGGTGGATGAGAAACTTGACATGGCTGAGCAATGTCTGCTTGTAGCCTGGAAGGCCAACTTTGTCACGGCCTTACCAAAGTGGGGATAAGGTGGGTATTGTCCCTGTCTGCTCTTAGTGGCACTCTATGTGGAGTACTGGATCCAGCCCTGCGGCCCCCAAAACAAAAAAGATGCAGAGTTATTTGGCCTTGTCCAGAGGAGTCCACAAAGATTATCAGAGGCTGTTGCACCTTTGCTAAGAAGTTGAGAGAGCTGGGCTTCTTCAGCCTGGGGAAGAGAAGGCTCTGGGTAGAAGAACTTTTTAGGTGGCCTGATAGAAATTGGACAAGGGAGATTAAACTGAAATGAGAGGTTTCAATTACATGTTAGGGAGGAATGCTTTACTCAGTTGTGAAGCACTGAAACGGGTTGCCCTCAGGATCCCCTGTCCCCAGAGATGTTCAAAGCAAGGTTGGTTGCAGCACTTGGTGGCCTGATTTAGCAGGTGGCAGCCCTGCTCATGATCACGGCGTTGGAACTCAGTGGTCTTTAAGGTTCCTTCCAACCTAAGCCGTTCTGTGATGATTCTGTCCTTATTAAACAAGCAAAAACTAGCAAAAGGACATAAGAGTATTTCCAGCAAGCTTTTGGATAAGTGATTGTCTCTGTAAAATAATCCCACTGAGATCTGACAATTTTAGGCTCAGTTCAACTGTTCTTAAGTATTTTACTGAATAGATGTATCTGTGCTGTATTAAATGTATTATCCAGTTCTTGTAAATATAATCACTGATTTTCTAACTAGAAATGCAAAAGAGTTAGTATTAGCATTTGCCAGTTACACTGCATTCATTACTGCAGATGTCAATTTTACATTATTCACGTGCTGCAAGAGGACAGTTACAAACTAAAATATATGAAGATTAGACTGTGTGGATTTTTTTTACTAGAAGTTTTTTGTTAACTTTGATAAACCGTACCATTAACAGTTAGAAACACTACATTGTAATAGCTGTGTTAGATTGTAGTTGCTACAGCTTTTGTCTTTTACAAACCAAGCCAGTAGGTGGCGTTCGACAAATTTAAGTACAGTTAGCAATATGAGGGAGAAGAGAGATCTGAGTTCATAATGTACTACCTACTTTGTTTATCCAGCCTTTAAACGTATTCTGAAGTATTTCAACTTGAAATAACGGTATAACTGCGTAGACATAATAGCATGCAAATATGTATTTGTCTTAAGATAAAATTCAGCAGTGGTAGGTGTCGGTATGGTTCTGAAATGGCACAAGTTTTAACTAACCCATTGTGCTTGTAGAGTGAAATCATTCGAGATAATCCTGGCATTCTGGACTGTGTGAAAGAAGGAATCGGCAGAGTTGTAGGAATGGGAGTACCCCACAGCAAGCGCCTCCTTCCTCTAATGGTCTTGATTTTTCCAACTGCTCTACATGGAGTTCTTCACTACGCCATCAGTTCCATTGTCCAGAAGCTTGTTTTGCTTTTTCTGAAAAGAGAGAGTTCCCACAACCTTCCAACAGAGAGCTCCACTTCTGTGCAGACCATGCTGGATGCGTATTTTCCAGAACTTATTGCTAGCTTTGCTGCCAGCCTTTGTGCTGATGTTATGCTTTACCCACTGGAAACAGTTTTACACCGCCTTCATATTCAAGGGACGCGCACCATAATTGACAATACAGACCTTGGCTATGAAGTGCTTCCAATCAATACTCAGTATGAGGGGATGAGAGACTGCATTAATACTATAAAACGTGAAGAAGGAATGCTAGGTTTTTACAAGGGATTTGGAGCTGTTGTAGTACAGTATACCTTGCATGTGGCTGTTTTACAGCTCACCAAAATTATTTACTCAACACTGCTTCAGAATGTTTCTTAATCTGTTCAGGTGTGGATTTGGCACTGTGGACACGATACAGTTATACCTTATTGTTAAAAATTAAGTAGAAAATGAAAGAATCTACTCTGTGGATTCTCTCTACATAGCAAAACTTGTTTTAAAAATGGAAACAAATATAATTTAAAAGTCCAATTTAAATGGAAAATGATAAACCAATTAAATATAATATGCAGTCATACACAAGGGGATCAGATTTCAGATATGGCTGGAATGAGGATTTACTTTCCTTCTTACCAGTTAACTGAACTAAGGAATAAATGAGTTTATAATCTCTGCTCTATAAACATCACACCTGATAATTTGGACTGCTAGGCAGTTTAAAGGAATTTTTTTCTTAAGTTGTAAGAACTTTGAAGTGAGAGATGACTTTACTGGTCTTTTTAAAGTGTTTTCAGCTTCACTTTTAATGGACCTATGAGTAAAATAGAACTGTAAAAGTAACTTAAATAGACAAATCACTGCAATTATAGGTATGTAGACATCTTGTTTTGCTGCAGTGTAGCAGAAGATTCATCTTTTGCTTCATACAGAAATAACAAACTTCTTTGGGGATAAAATTTCACAGAATGTAATGTGTAGCTTACAATTTGTTCACAAAGCTTAAATAACTAAAGCGTGTGAATAAAGCAAATCAGAAGCCAGTGTATGCATGTGTAAGAACCGTTCTTAGTCAACTTTCCACTTGTAACTTAAGTTTCATTCTGCTACTTTGTCTAACAGTAGAATAAGCTTGCAAATGTAGTAAGTGTCAATTTAAAAATACATTGAAAGCGTGTAAGACTGTCTGCTTTTAGAGTTCCTTTTGTTAGATTGGAGGAGAATATACAAAATTACCTACTTAATTTTTGGCACTGATGACCTTTACTTAAGATCTCTGATGGATTAGATATTTCTGTGAAGCAGATCTAAGTCTGTTTATGTGCAAATAACTACTGAAATGTAACATTTTTCCATCTTCACCCAGTAATTCAAGACTGGAAAATAGTTTTTACCATTCTGAATAAATTACACCTTGGTTTTATCATATAATATGATGAAGACTTTGGGGAGGGAGGGATGAGGGGATGATTTTAGCCATTACAGCAAGCATGTGGAGAGTCACTTTTAAATTATGTGAAAGGTTATTACCGTCTTCACTCTTCCTTGTGGCAAGTCTTTATCTTTGAATAACTGTAAGCTGATGTTCATTTAATCTTTAAACATTGTATAGTATTTATCATTATGGAAAGTAGCCATGACTAAATAATGAAAAGGTGTTGCCATTCATAAGCTCTGACTTGAAATCAATTGCAAGTCTGCGTTATTATTGAAGTAACTTTCATGTCTTTTGAATGCATAAGTGCTGAAGTGGAAAGTGTAGTGAAATTGGGAATTGGTTTCATTTTGAAATATTATTAATTGGAAATCTAGTGTATAGAATGGAAGTAATCAAATAAAGTGAGAATTCACTGTAAATATTTTGAAGTAACTCACTGGAGAGGCAGCCAAAGGAATACTGGTTTGTATGGTATATTTTGTTTCCATCTTTTTTAAACTTTTCATTACGGTATTGTGAATGTATTTCTGTTTTCATTTGTGTCTTAAATCCAGGTTTAAGAGCGCAAACAGAGTTGTTTATCTCAAATGTGTAATCAGTTAGTGTCTTTAGCACAATGTGTCACTGAAAACTATAAAATACAATTGCTGTAGAAAGTGAGTTTGGGTTTCTGGAATATGAAAAACTGCATTCTCTTCGTACTAATACATTCTCTTCTTACTAATACAAGCTCTATTACTTTTTTATATATATTGTTTTTCTTCAAGTGCTGATTTCAAGACAGTGAATGTTTCTGAAGTATGACTCAGTGTTCCCACTTAGAGGAGAATTATTGTCTTCTTGCCTTCATATACATTGTAAGGAACAAGTGTTGATGTAATAAAACTGATGATAGATAAGGCAGGAAACTTTCAGAGGTTACACCACCTGGAAAACCATCATGATTATCTGCCTGTGTTGTTTCACAGACTGGCTTTCAAGTCAAACCTGACTTGGGGCCCTGTTAGAACAGAGCTTTCAGGTCTAATCATAGAGTGGTTTGGGTTGGAACAGACCTTTAAGATCGTCCAGTTCCAACTCCCTTCTGTACGGGAGCAATGTTGATGGAAGTACTTCAGGTCATGGAAAAGTACTGTATTCTTCATCAAGATTTCAGATTCATTCCTTTTAGCAGATCTGCTTTGCACATGAGCTGATCCAACTCTGGGTCCAATTTGTAATACTTGAGATGTGGAATGTATTTTGTGGATCCATGTGGAATTTAGGACTTAAAAATTATTTGCTTCTTTTAACTCTTCTGGATCTAGCAGCAGCTTAATGTAAGTACAAGGAAAGTGTTTGCGCTACTGCACTTATTGCTGCTTGTTCTAGCTGAGCTAATCCTTAAGCTGTATGCAGTATTTCAGCTACTACAAGATGACATAAATCAATCTTGTCTTTGCATTGATACACAATTACTTGGTTGCTATGTGTATTTATTGGTTTTGGTTTTTTTGTTGGTGTAATTAGAGGCTAGCAGCAGAACATATCTTTACTTTGTAATGAGCTCTGAAGAGGAGAGCTCACATACTAATTTTGTGGACTAGATGGTTTTTGATGAAAGTGTGGAGAGCAGCACATAATGGCAGTGTATGAGAAAATGTGATGGTAACAAACTCAGTAAACCACTTCTCTGGTTTGCTTTAAAAGATAAAATGCAAACCTGTAGCAGGGGTAGAAGAATGCAAGATCTCTGTTTAATGAAGAACTGGTGTCATGTTTTAAAAGCAGATCTAGTTTTAAAGAGGTAGGTAGAACTCTGTACTTTCAGACAGTCTTTACTGTCATCAGAAAGCAGTTGACTCCACAAGCAGTTTGGCAGATGGTGAACGAAATCTGAGGGTGGGAAAGAAGTGTTGAAAATTATATATAGAAATTGCCCAGAAATGCTTATTAAAGACAGTAGAAAGTGTTTGCTGTTTCACCAAATTAATGAAACTAAAGTTTAACTGTCCAGTATCCATATGCCTTTATGTTTTAAGTTAGAATCACAAAGCATTTAAGCCTCACATGCCTTTTTTACCTGATAAGCCAGTTACTTCAACTTTTTCAGTACGAAACGGAGATCTGCATCTTCTTTTTTTAACTAAGACAACCTCTCTGGGAATGTAAATAATATAATACAACAATATGTATGCTTAATACTGCAGTTACTGGGTTTTTTTGTTTGTTTTTTAATTCAGAATCCTAATTGGCTTCATCATACTGCTTCTGGCAGTTTGATCTGAGTGAGATATTATTTCAGTATTTTCTCCTTGGGAGAGAAATGCAGGGAGGATGACCTGTGCCTGCTAATGTAATGAAATTAGAAGGGATTGTTTAGCTGTTATCTCAAGTTCAAAGTCTTGCTCCTATTTCAGTCCTAAATTTTTCATTACAGTGAGTCCTGATCTAAAGGACACGTTGGGCAGGTATTTACTTTTTTCTTCCCATCTTTGCTCAAATGAGCTTTTTGGACTACAGTTCTTAAAATTGATGTTTCTGACTGTTGATTCTAATGTCCATCCAGACAAGGAAAGCAGCAGATCTGCTTCGCTGCAATAGTGAGTATAATTCACTGAAGTTTTTTGATCCTGAATTTATATATGCAATATAAATTTTCAATCAGGTTGTGTCCTATACTGAATTAAGTGCCTCAGGATATGTTTCAGAAGAACCCGTATGCACAGCTGCTTTGGTTGTTGGCTCCTGACTTGTACTAGCTCTATTCAGTGCTATTCAAAGTCTGCATGATACCTTCAGTGTTCATTCAGACCACAGATGTATTTTATGATCCATTTTATGATCCATACAGGTAATCAGTCTAAACCTGTGAAAAAATATAAATGCAGGCAGGACTTCTGGAGAACCTTACACATGATGTAACTTCTTGTATGCAAAATGAGGTGAAGGGGGGAAAAATAAACAAGGCATTGACAGCGTTCTTGAAGGTAAGTATCTCCATCCTGTCTTTTCTTTCTCTTGATTGTATATCAGTCTTGTTCATTTTTGTTGTTTGTCTCTCCAGTGAAACCTCTACTCAAAGTGTTACCTTTTCTTTCTGCCTTCTTAGCTCTAAAATGCCTTGCCTGTATTGTGCAACCAAATAGCTGAAGGGTACTCAAACATGTTTATCATGTTGTCCATTGTATGCCATAGAGTGCATGCCAGAAACTACCAACAGAATATGCAAACTGCACTTTACAGTGAGAAAGTAATTTATATTTGACATTGATGAATGTTTGGGACGGAATATCTTCTCTTAATACATCAGATATATGAGCTTGAAAGTCAGGTAGTTGAGTCAGTGTGAAATATGCTCTGTTGGTAGCTCTTGTTACGTATATGTAGGGATTGAGAAATTATATAGAAATATATAACTACACAGCAATAGGTGTGCAAGTGGTTAGACTTTGTAGTTCATGAAGCAGTTCTCTGAATGGTGCCTAGCTTTATATGTACAGTGTTTCTCAGTGGTAGTTCTTAGTTTCACAGCTGAAGCTAAAGAACCTTGTGTTACTAAAGGAACTAGAACTGACCTGTAGCTGAAATGGGTTTATATCTGGGATTATTAAGATTTGGCATGGGTACAGAACTACTTCTGTGTCTTCAGTGACAAAGGTTAAGTGTTCTTATCTGCCAGAAGTTGTTTCACTTGTGTTTTATTCCTAAAATCAACTGAAAAGTGATAATGAGAAGTTACTTTTTGTATGACTGCACCTTCCAACAACAGTCACGTGGTGTAAGGGGATCAGAATGCTAAATATTTTCCTGGTCTCCAGTTGCTTTCTCAGGTCTATATGACTTGCCTGTGAGGACATCTTTTGATGACTTTGTACTCAGTCCAGAGTCTCTTGACTTACAGCTGCTTGCTGGGTGGTCATAGATGTCCTGTCTTCTTGGCTTTGCTGGATAGTATTTTCTGTCTTCTGTGTTTTTTTTTTTCCTCTTGCTGGTGTTCTGGCAGAGCATCTTGCATACAGCTGGACACTCTTCAAGTACCGGAAGCAATATCTGACAATTAGCAGAGCACTTTGTCCAGGCTCAGCCGCTGCTGGAGAATTAGCAGGATGTTTACAATAATGTAATCGTATTAGGTTATTAGGCTGAGCAGAGCGATGTTGTAATGCTGCTACACTGCTAATTTTTTTGTCAGTTCTATTTCTGTATAATCCTTAAATGAGTGGTTGTAATTAGGTTTAAAAGTGATTTAGCCGCAGTGGTTGATTTGTCACATAGCTAGTAACAAATTACTGATGGTAAAATTGAATAATATGAAATGTATAGTTCTTGCAAAAATCTGGCAATGTAGCATGATGACTGTGAATAAGTATGTTGTGCTGTTTGGTCACCTCCACGCTCTTCATTGTTGCACTAATGAGAAGTTTTCTGATGAGGAATAACGGTGGGTAAGCATCTGTCATGAAAATCGTGAAATAATATTTTTATATATATTATTATCTTATAAGCTTTTGTGCTTCTATCACAAAGTGGTTGAACTCTCATATTAAGATCTCTCCACACTCATTTGGACTTAGGGAAAATAGTAATGTTTGGAAAACTGATAAGTATGTGTCACTACCACCACATTCTCAACTTCCCTTGGTGGCACTTCTGGTGCTTATTTGTGTCCACTGAAGAGCTCTTCCCATCACTAGGTTTTTGTTGCAGCAAAGATCACGGGCTTTTTGACATCCTGAGCATTGTTGTGAACACAATATGTGTAACTGAAAACTTTTATTTCTTTTCAGCCTTCCTTTCTAGACAGAAGTCAATTCACTGCTCACATATCTTTAGTAAAGTTTTTGTTGAATTAGGTTCATGAATAGATACATAATCTTGACTGGGAAGACTTTTGATCAACAGAGTTTCTTAAATATGTAAATAACTATTCAATGTTGCTTTACCATGGTCAAGCTAAGCTTTATTTTAAGAGCTTCTAAGAATGTTCAAATGTAAGATAACAGTGCATAAAATGTTTTACTTCACACAATTGAATTACTGAATACACTGCTTTTAAAAGTCAAATGTGAACCCTGCCAAGAAACTTCAGAAAACACCAGCTGAAATATGTAGGAGGCGGTGTTCTCATATCCACTCTTTCCTGTTGCTGCTTATATATTTGTCCTGAATTATGCCCCAAAATGTCACTGAAGTGCAGCTATGATCATAAATTTTAGGATTAACTTAACAGCGCAGCAGAGGTCTGTACAAAACCTGCCAGTTGAACTGGGTGTCAAAAATCCTATCCAACATCCTTGCACTGATGAATTTGCTCAGATTGCCTGTTGGAGAAAAACAACCTCTTTCTGGAAAAGTAGTGACTTTTCCAGAAGGAGACTGTGGGTCCACTTTATGATCTTGATTTGAATGCATGCTTGGTGGTGATGAATAGGGAGAGGAATTGCGCTGCTACCTTCAGCATTATTCAACATGAGATGATTTTAAATAGGCAGCTAGATTTGAAGTGCACGGTTCCAGTGCAGATTTCTCTGGTTAATTATTTTTGCATTTTTCCTTAATTATGAAGTGAAAAGGTGTATTTCAATCTCACTTCCAGAATGGGTGAACTGACAACTCGGTTGCTTTTTAGGGATGTCGTGTGAATCTTTGTCTCCTCAAATTGCATCTCATGTCCATCCTCTTTGGTCTCTTACACACAGTTTGAATTTGTGTCAGGATTGGCTTCGAACTTCACAATGTTATGTAGGAAGAGTTGAGAGTGGTGACCTTCACAGCAGAATGTAGAACAAAGATGAATTTCCATATGGTTGTCTTGAGGTCATCATTTACATGATATTTGTGCTTTCAGCTGTTTGAAGCGGTTATCTGAGGGGGCAGATTGCTGCTGGTTGTAGTTACAACTTCTTTTCATGTCTGCTTGATAGTCTTGATATTGAAACCCAAAAGGAATTTGAGAGTGCCACCTTGCAGTGCCACACTGTGGGGTATAATTTTTTTTTCTGCTTAAATGCCATTTTATGTGGCTACTGTTTGCAGAACACCAGCAGCCTCAGGATGTAGTTGGGAGTTCTGTTTCTTAAAGCCGTCCATCTCCTTATTATAAGCCGCTGTCTGTTCTGGGAGTCAGGTATGCTGTCACTTGACCATAACCCCCAACATCACTTATCTGCATCCAAAACAGGTCTATTTTCCAGCACTGAACAGTTGTGGAGTGATATATACTTGGGTTTTGCCTTTCCTTACAGCCTGTAGTACTTACAGCCATGACTAGCAGCTGTAGGATGAATGAAAATCCCTGTTGTAGGAACAGCCCAGGGGAGCAAACCACATTTTGCTCTAGAAACATGAGTAGAGTCAACAGCTAGTTGGAGAGCTGAGTTCCAGCACTCATGTGGGAAGGATGCACTGGCAGAGGAAACAAAAGAAAGATTTGTATTGATCCTTCCTCATGTAGCATTGGGAGCAATAGCTGAGCAACAAGTTGCACTCCACAGCGTGTTTCCACGCTGGGTGATCTTTCTGTTGCCACAGGGAATACTCACCACCTGGCAGGTAACCTGTTATTTTCCTAACTAGCTATTTCAGTAGAGGACAGATGTCTGTGATACAGGATTTTTTTTTTTTTTCTTTCCTTGTTTATGGTAGAGGAGGAGGATGTAGGTTGTGAAAACATCAGTGTCATAGTCTGTGTGGAAGTGGGAAAACTGCAGTTTCCAGTGAGGACAACAGAAGTGGCCTTTGTTGTTACCTGACAGCAGTAGCACACTGTCAGAATCAGAAGAGTTTGAAAGGGACCTCGGGATCATCCAGTACAATGCCAGTGCTACAGCACTTTCCCTTCTGCAGGCCTTATAGGAAGGTATCCAGATGGGTTTTGAACATAGCCAGAGTAGGAGACTCCACAGCCTCTCTGGGCAGTCTGTGCCAGCACTCTGTTGCCCTCAAAGTAGAGAAGATTTTTCTGATGTTGAGATGGAACATGGAAATTTCTGGTTTGTGCCTATTGCCCATTGTTCTGTCACTGAGCACCAGTGGAAGAATCCTGGCCCCATCCACTTGACTCCTGCCCTTTAGGTATTTATAAACATGTATAAGATCCCTCCTCACTATTTTCTTCTCCAGGCCAAGCAGTCCCAGGTCTCTTAGCCTCTCCTCCTCATTATTTTCATGTGTAGCCCTGTATTCGTAAATCTTAACAGACAAATCTGAGCCTTTGATTTGACTCACCAGAGCTGAAGAGAACAGCGAAGTTTCATCCTGCCCAACAGCTGTTCCCTGTTGACCATTTCCTTCACACAGCCTGTTTATTCACCTTTCTTTAGAGGACTTGGCAAGGTAATGACTAGCTACAGAACTGCAGTTACTCGTTTCACTTTTGTTTTTCAGTTGTTAAAGCTAAACATAGTTGGACTTAGGCATCTATATCTGTATATTCCCAGTTTAGTGTAGAGATGTATGTTCTGTTTCTGCCACCTGTGTCCTCCCCATTTGCTTCACTGCACTCTCTGTGGAAGCTCCTGTCTGCAGAGCAGGACATGGGAGAGAAGGTCCCTCTCTCTGAAGGGAAGAAACCAAGGTGCAGGCTAAGAAGGTAAACTAGTTTTATATATGATGGGTGGAAAATGATGCCGCCCCCGAAGAGAGCTTGTTTGCTGCTAAGCAAAGTCTTTACATGGGTGACTGATTCAATTCTACACATCCTGTGCTTCCCAAAACCTCACTATAAGACAGGCAGAGAGTTGCAACCCTCGGAAGCAGTAGTTTTGCTAAGAACAGTGGACAGCTTTCAACAGTTTTCTCATCCATTATGTGAACAGTGATGCTGAATGAGCCAGGAGACTATGCAATTCCGGAATTCACGTTAACAGAAGGGGAAAGATAAATTAGATCTGAAAGACAAGTTGAACTCCTGCCCTTTTCTGTATTTCAGTGCTTATTTTCTGAATCTTAGTATTTTTTAATGTGCTGCTCAGAAAGCCTTTTGCTTTAAGGTTGTGCAGTCTATTGTGGTTTTTTCCTCCCCTGAACAGTTCTATTTAAATAACTCCATAGGTTCCTCTTCTTGAGTTGTATATTTATATCTGCCTGCTTCAAGAGCTTCCTTCAAGAGCTCCAGTTAGAAACTCAGATTACAGATTTGCTACAAACCTTTGCTATAGCATTTGTTTACAATTGAGTCAATGAGTCCATGTAACCAGAGAAAATGAGTATACATAACTACATAAAACAGACATGCATTGTTAGCACAAGAGGAAGCTGGTTTGCATTAGCTAAAGCAAGCACAGAGAGTACCCTGCTCATTAAAACAATCCTGTCAGTTTTGAATGATGTCACTATTGGGCAGCATAGTTTAATATTTGGTAAAAGTGGCTACACTGCATCTGTTACACTGACCAAAACCTACTTTAATAACATGCAGTGTGCAGTCCAAAAGGAATAACTAAAGCTTTCATATCTTTGGTTCTCACATACCTATTATCTGATAATTTTTAGCATTCTTTTTCTTTAAGTTGAGAAGTCTAAAACTCAGCCACATAGAAATAACGCAGCATACACAAGTTGTAATGAGATAGGTTTTATTTTCAAAATGTTATAGGAAACTGCTAACAATGCCTAAACAATGGGACTTGACAACATTTTTCTGAATATATTCCAGATAGAAACTGAGGCACTTCAACATTTTGCTGTCACAAATGCAGCTAACTAGACCTTTTTACAGTTTACAAGTACTAAAATGTGTATTTTTGCCATTAAGAAAATGTAAAAATACTCAATGTGTCCGTACTTGCACAGTCTCAGGTGCATCTACAGTCAAAATTCACATCTGAAAATACTTGTTTGGATAATGTGCACATTAGATAATCTCCATTTTAAGCAACAGTTCAATCTGATATATCCAATTCTACATTTTGCCCCCATATCATCTCTCTTATGTATTACTGAATAAACAGGGAAAATGTGGCTTGGTCAGTACTGTTCAGCTCACTGCTGCTGTGGGGTTTTTTGGAGGGGAGGGATTGAGAGGCGGAGAAGATTTTTTTTCACTGGAATATTATAACTTGAATGGAACAAGGTAGAAATTCAGCATTTAAAAAGACTAGATATTTGGAGTTTCATTTATGTACGCAATGGAATAATAGTCATATGTTTAGCAAATTATTAACAAATATTTTAAGTTCAAGAACTAATTATCATTCACATGTAGGTGATTTACAAGAACTTTGGGGTAAGTATTTTAACAGTACTTTCTCTTATTGGCTTCCATTGAAAGTCCCTGATTTGCCCACAGTTCATTCACGTATGTATGTCATTTCCAGTTCCTCTTGTGGGCTGGCTGGTGGCTTACGGGAAATTTGGCTGTGTCCACAAAGATGTCCATGATGACTCTGCTACTACTATCTAAATGCAAAGTTGCAGTCTCCTTCAACAGTTAGATGAGTATTTCAATCATTTATAAAGTTCCACATAGTGAAAAACATTGGGAATTTTAATGTGTTTTAGATAACAGATCAAGTCAAGTCTTCCAACTGACTTTAGACCCCTGTGTGCTTTTTGGTTCTTACCTGCAACTGCTATTACTTCATGTCTGTAATTCTTCAAGCCTGAAGTGCTTCACAGCTGTGTTCTTTATCATCTTAGTAGTCTCTTCACCACAAACCAAAACATGTACAAGTCTCTTATGGATTATCCCTCAGCTACCTTAGAAAGGTTGTTCAACTTACCCATCACAGCTACTAAGAGAGTGGGATCATATTCTACAACAAAAATATGTCCAATGATGCTGAAACCTGACATGACTGATTTTTTTCAGTGTGATGATCAGTAACTAGCAGTTTAGTTTATGCACTGCTAAGTTTCACAACTGCTAGAAGACACGATAGTTGCATTTTGTACCACAGACTGCCATCCCTTCTCCAGACATGCACATCTCATACATATGAAAGTAACAGCCTGTTAAAGATGTTGGGAAAATTTCTGACTGATGTTCCGAGGTGTTTTCAGACCTTGTTGTTTAATTCAATGAAGAGAACTGGAATATGACAAAAGTACAGAAGTTCCTCTTGAACCTTAAGCTATCAACAGGACAAGATAGATAAGACTTCAGTAAAATTCAGTAGATAAAAATTCAAAACCAAAAAAGACTGAAGAGCGAAGTTATCTTGTAATAGTGTTTTCTAAGCCATTTTAGAAAGTCGTTAGTTGGATCTTCCTCCAGTGTTTTGCTGTAACATACATATATATATTGTTATTACTGTGGCTTTCCTTAAATATTACTGCTTGATAAACAGAAGTTTAAGGTTGTTTCAAAACAGCTCCTATGGTGTTGTCAAGATAGCTATGGTCAGTGTATCTATTACATTGTACGTGTATTTAGTATGAATGTCACCTATCATATATGCCATTCTTTTTTTGTAATAAACCAAACAGGTTCCTTGTAATTTTACATTCTTGTACGTCCCACAGAATACTTCTGTTTTTTATTGCAACATCAAACAAAATTGGTCCAGGAATCATAGAATCACTGAGGTTGGAAACTACCTCCAAGGTCATCCAGTCCAACCATCTTCCTACAACCAATATTTTCCCCACTAAACCATGTCCCTTAATTTCAACATCTCAACGTTCCAGGTGTGGTGATTCCACCACCTCCCTGGGCTGCCCAACCCAGCACCTGACCACTCTTTCAGAGAAGTATTTGGCAATATCCAACCTGAACCTCCCCTGACACAACTTGAGACCATTCCCTCTAGTCTTATCACTAATTCTATGCTTCTCCCCAGGTTGAAGAACCTAGACTTCTGCTATGTTTCCAGAGTGCCCTTCCAGTGGGCAGGGGATGATGGGGGGGAACACTTGAATACCAGAAAGTCAGAATAAATATGGAGTTGATGGATCCTAGGTTTTGTGTTTTAGTAATAATGGCAAGCTGAAGTGGCCACCCTGAGTAAATTCAACATCCATCCTACAGAGCTTCAGACTTAGCTTAGAATGTGCTTGGCTTCTTCAGCAGACTATTCAGTTTATATCATCATTTGGAACTTTTTAACAGATCCCTGGCTGTAGATGTAAGTGCCACAGTTCAGCATGTAGGAAGTCTTCATGAGAACACACCCCTTATCAGAAGAGAAAGAGAAATCAGCTTATGAATTGCCAACTTCTAGTTTAAGATGCTAGGAGCTAATTATGCACACTAACAGTAACTTCAGGGTTTTGTTTTTTTATCTGGTGGTGGTTTATTTGCTGTCATGAGCAAGTCATCTTTTATCAGGAAAAACAATGTATTTTAAATCCTCAGTAAACAGCATTGAAGTGCATAAACCAGAATACACTGTTCTGATAAATTCAGCAGTTGTCAGAAGATTGAAAAAGAATCAGTTTGCCATTCTGTCAATTATGCTTTAAGTCTCTACACTAACTATATCTTACGAGTTTTCAGGCCACTTCTTGATCCCTTAATCATTCCAAGAGTTCTAATTCTATTCTGTTTATTTCACAAGCTTTCTTTCCCAGTAAAGAGAAATAGCAAAAAACAAAAGCTGCCTGTTTTGGTTGTTTTTTTTTTTTTTATCAAAAACAACTAGTCAATTTGTTGGCATCAAATCAAGTGGTTTGCCTGGAGCAGCTAAGCAAGAGGTGTGCGTAAATGGCTTAACACTGCCACCTAACTAAAATACGGATTTAGAATCCTGAAAACAACCCAGACACAGGCATCTAAGATGCTTCAAGTTCCTCCTGGGAGTTATCAGTATAATTGACATATCAGCCTATAATTAAAACAGGGAAAGCATTCACCATTTTTATAATTGTTGAAAACATACAAGAACTTCGTTGCATTAGGCAGTGAAAATGCCTGCAGGTCAGAGAACGCTAATTGGAAAAATTAGCAAATGCATCTAGGAGCTGGTTATTATTTAGCTTTCTAGCAGTCTCATTGCAAATATAAACCTATCCTCCATGTTTCTAGGTAATCCCTTTACATTCAGAGAAGGAAGAAATATTGGAAAGTATGCAAAACACATGCAAAAAAAATGTCAAATTATTCAAAAGTTACTTAGTTAATAGTTTTAGGGCACAGACACTTCAGTTTGTTCGTGTACTTTATAATGTTTCTGAAGGTAGCACAAACAACCACCTCATTTATTAAGTGACAGAGGAACACAGTAGCCTGAACAGCAAGTGGAAAGCTGCACTGTTAGAAAAGCAATTCAATAATCAGAGTCATACAGTAAAACAAACGAATTAAAAAATCTGATCATGCATACAAGAACCCCCATACTACAAATCACCACAAGAAGGAAGCAGAGAAGGACGCAGACAAAAAGGAAATTAAGACAGGGAATATGTTGTCTTTTCCATCCCAGTGCTATCACTGCACTTTTAGTAGTCATTCCGAAGTGACAAGATCAAAAAGAAGAGTGTTTTTCTTTCTCTCCAAGTTTCTCCACGGAAGAGCATACAGCTCTGTGGAAAATAATAAATATGTCAGTGTGGTGGAAACAAGCCAGCCTGAGCAAACATACTGTAACCAGCTCAGCAGCAAGTAAGTTTACTTTGGGTTTGTGACAAATAAAACAAAAGAAAAAGTTTGCCATACAGTTTTCTGAAACAGTAGACTACACTGATGCTGTTGTAAAATGCATCTTTGGGTTTTAACATGCATTTCTTCAGAAGGAGCAGCACCATTGCAGTGTGATACATGACTTCACCACAACAGGTAAGTTAGTGCTATTGTACAGGAAGTGACAAACACGGAATCATGAAATGCTTCATTGCAAGAGGAGTCACCAACGCTTTAATTCCTTTCCAGCTGGGAGTAATCATCACTTCAGTGTTATATTGAAGCCACATAGGGAACATTTCATTATTAATCACTGCTCTAAAATTGAAGTTTTCAGAGTATATTTTGCATTTAGTGTCAGTCTATTCTTTTATAATTTTCCACAGAAAAGAGCAATTCTGAACTCTCAAATCAGTTAAACTTTGTACTTTCATATGCACAGCCTCTGAAGTTATCTATTTCAAGATATCATGTCCTGCAATAGTTTGTCAGCACATCACATCATTACAGATCATCTTGAGTGAGATCACGCAGCATGTGCAGGACAACTGGAGGATCAGGCCCAGCCAGCATGCGATCACAGAAGGCAGGCTGATCTCTTTCTATGATTAAGTGACTCATTTGGTAGGGAAACTAGACCTTGGGGTACTGAACAATGTGTTCAGCTGAACATGAGCCAACAGTGTGAACAATTTACCACAAAGGCATCGTGGCTTGTATCGAATATAATGTTACCAGCTGGAGCAGAGAGGTGATCGGCCCCCTGTACTC
>VXAB01013820.1:7399-35369 GCA_013399175.1 Odontophorus gujanensis
CACTTGTGCCTGAACGGTATCCCATCCCTTGGGTGTGTTGGCCACATTACATTGCTTGCTATCATCGGCAGACTGGTTGAGGGAGCACTGATATCACTGTTGATGTCACTGATGAAGACTTTAAAGATCACAGGTCCCAGTACTGACCCCTGAGGGACACCACTTGCCACTGATCTCCATTTGGAAACCATACCATTGACCACTGATCATTAGGAAATGCTACTTCTCTGAACGGGTTGTCAGGCACTGGAATGGACTGCCCAGAGAGGTAGTGGAGTCACCGACCCTGGGCGTGTTCAAGGTATGTTTGGAAGTTGTGTTGAGGGATGTGGTTTAGTGGGAGCTATTGGTGATAGGTGAACAGTTGGACTGGATGATCTTTTAGGTTTTTTCCAATCTTGGTGATTCTATGATTCCAACTTGGGAGAGAAGGATGTTATCGCAGACAGTGTCAAAGGCCTTACTGAAGTCCACACAGATGACATAACTGGCTCTTCTTTTGTTACCTGATGAAGTTATGCCATCAACTGCCCTCTTGTCAGACTGCCCCTCTGCTGCCATCTGTCAGATGACAACCAAATGTAAAGGAATATTGGTAGGAAGATTCAGTCTCTGCTGTCACGGGCCACCACAACAAATTAGGAGGCATTACTTTTGGAGCAGCCCTCATGTAAATTCCAGGCATTCTTCCTCCTGTCTGTCTCACAATTCTTTTATTTATTTTGTTTTGTTTTGTTTACTACAACACTAAGGCCAACACATTTAGCTGCATCCTAAAGATATGTTTATTTGTTTGTCTTTACTTCCAGTTCTACTATGCAAAATAAATTTGAAATTTTAATTAGGTTCTTATTTTCTACTAAAACTGAACTAGAAGTACTTCTATAATCCAATACATGCCTATGGTGCAGATTCGATCCCTCTAGTTAATGTTTTGCTCATTTCACTTGTGGAAGAAAAGCACATCATTCTAAATCTCAGATATATTATACTTCATTCTTCTTCTGCATTTATCTTTGAGCATGTTCCAGGATGGATTATAAAGTTATATGGAAGATAGTGTCACTTGCATGCATTCAATTACTCTTTTGCATAAAAATACCATCAGTCTTTGCTGCAGAAGTAGGCAAATCAATAACAATTTTTTTTCTCTTCAGTGTGAAAAAAACCCCAAACATTATCTTCTATATTTATTAGTTCATGTTGAGTCCCTAGTATTCTCAGAGCTCTTTGCCTTATCTAATGCTAGTACTGACAGAGCATAATAAAAGTAGTACTCAATTAAGTTTAGATGTGTTGACATTACAATTGCAAGGGTTGAAAGAATGGCTGGTAGAAAGGCAGTGAATGTCTAACTAAAACTAAACGAAAAGACATAGACAACATTAATGAAATAAAATAGACCAAGTACGAGTTGCAACAGTTTTCTGAGAACTGCTTCATCCTGTAGATACAGTATACTGTTAATGTCAGTGCCATATAAGCATAGGAAGCTAGTGGCCTGGAAACTTGCCACCACGTGGCTAAAAATTTCAGTTACGCAGTTCGAATGGCAGCAGCTGCTTTAAATTTAAAGGGCAAGAATTAAACAAACCGTGACTTCAGTAGGAGACAAACGAGCCCCAAGTTTGCTTCTTCTATCCTTTTTTCTATTTAGCTTCTCCTGCGTGGCCCCCTGTACTTAGTTTCTGTTTTTACAGATCTTAGTGTGTCTCAAAACCACTCAGAAAATGATGCTGCCAAATCCAATGGCCAATTGTTTTCAGAAAGGGGATATTGTTCCCCTTTGGACATAACTGTAGTCTCATCCTCACGGCAGCCAGCACTTTCCAAGCCTGTATTTTGCTCAGTTGCAGTACATCCAATGTAATCATGTTTAGTACTTTCCAAACAACAAAGCAGATGTTCCCTGTAATGCAGTTTTTGAAGAATGCACAAGAGGCTCAAGCCAGTGACAGTGTAATCCACCAAATGCCTGCAGAGGAATCCACACTGCCTATGACTAACAAGTTTTCTTACTGAAGTCATTTTAGGGAATGCCAACATTAAGGATAAAATATGCAGAAAAAAAGGCCAGATACTGCCTTGAGGGACCTGCTCGTCAATGCACCAGAAAATACTCAATGACTTCTCCCAGAATTGGTGGAGAAGAAGTGCACGTGTAAAATATACCTTTTGCACTTTAAGACATTTTACCAGCAAACTGTTTCAAATTAAACTCAGATGAGTAATGGTAATGCAATGAGGTTTTCCTTGGGTTCAGTAAAAACAGCTGGTATTGTTGCTATTAATCATGTATGTGTGTGTTAAAAGCTTTGTACGTCTGAGAAAAGCATCTTGGTCAGGTAGTAGCCATGTACAGCAGCCTTTGGTACCTTTGCCTATAGAAAAACAAAATGAACACACCAGACTGCTTTTCGCCAATGCATCCCTGAATGTTATTAGTATTAGAATGCCTTTATCTTGATGGCCTAATGATTAATACTTTAACAACTAAACGTCCCCGAACTAAATAAATTCTAATATTAGAGAATAACAGAACTTCTGCTCTTAACTCTGTAACACGATGCATAAATGTACATATACACCCAACAGCTCTCAGTTGTTGTGAGACCAGTAAGCTTAAGACCTCTTACAGCAAATCCAAATAAAGCAAACCTTGAAACATCATTTTGAGAAGTAGCGTCCGTATCCACCACTTTACCATTTGAAAGGGCTTGTGAAGTCTCTAGGAACTTAAGACCTAGAGTTTGCAAAATATATTTATTCCTTAATATTAATACCCTGGAGTTGTGAGTTTGCTTCAACTAAATGTGACTGTCAAGTCAGTATATCTCTGAAGCCTACACAGGTTAAGTAATTTCTGGCGTGACTGTACAAATATTTGCTCTCATCAATAATCTATTTTTGCAAATTGGCAAAACACTAAAAAGCCTTTCACATTTGTTTTCTGGTTAGCCTTCTGATAGCATAGGCTAAGAAACAGCTCAACATCACTGTATTTTTAATATATACTTTCATATTCTTCCTCTACCACATGTACATAAAATCATGTTCTAAGGTACATGGTTTACAAAGAGACTGCATGAATTAAACTTTGTACCTCTTCCACATATCAGTCACCACCAGAGGTGAACTGTGAGTACTAGAATGTCTTTATCTCCCACTTGCTGTGAGTCAACTGCAAGTCATGAATGCCTGGAGCCAAAAGTTAGCTGTGTTACAACCACTGGGTTTACACAAGGTTGTTTTGTTTGTATAACTAGGTGGAGGAGTTTTAGATTTTCTCATTTTAAAGCATGGAAGAATGGCTGCATGAAAAACAGAATATAAATGTAAAGTGGAATTTTTTCACAAAGAAAACAAAAGACTGATTCATAACTGCTCAAAGTGTAGAAGTCTGTCTTGGCATGGTTAGCAAAAGACAAGTTCTTCTTTCAGTGTAGCACAAGCATAGGTATGCTTGTTTTAGCAACAAGGCACTCATAATGAAACACAGGAGATATTCTAGAGGGACTCAAAATTCCAGTACAAATTGCTCTCCATTTGATGCATGAATGTATCTACATTGCAGAATATTTTCAGTAAATCTTTTCTTTCAGATAAGGTCTAATGAAAATGTGGGTTTACATCTCAATCAGAACCAAACACTCTTGAGCTCTATCTGTCTACAAAACAGCTCCTTCCCCTCAAGAGGAAAGATAGGTCATTCTCCTCAGTAAAGGTCAGGAAGGCAGGTGGTTCTCCACATCTTAATAGCCACTCTATTATCAAAACTGGCTGGGATGATTTGGATGTGGACACTCTAGAAAGCAAGCAAGTCTAGATTCATTAATAATCCTGAAGGGTAGGATGAAAATTCCTAACACCAGAAGTCACAATCGCATTCACAAAGCTTAAAGAAAATAGCAGTAGAGAATTTCTATTCTGTCTGATTTTTATTACTCGTGAACAAAGGGTAACATAGGAGATAGATCAAAAATAAGTGCCAATAGTATTTAGAAACACATTTTCACTCAGCTTGTTTCCTTCTGTAATACTGTGCCTGTTACTTTTCACTTCAAATTTTCCAGCCTTCTAATAATTGGTGAACCAGACAAGACAATCAAAATCAACTAGTTTCTTTTTTAAGGATGATTTAGAGCCTACTGTTCTACTGATAAAGACTGAGATTGACATCTCAGAGTTCATTTCCACTTAATTTTCTCCCTTTCTCTTCCAAAAAAATTATTAGCTTGTGTACGTTAGCAAAGCTGGTGTAATGACTTGGACTATTATTTGCTGATGCTGCAATCTTACTGCAGGTCCTGCAGGCTGACTGAACTGTGAAATTGCACTATCATACGATACCTGTTGGCCAAGAGCTGTGATCTGGTTCCGGATGGAGAGGTTAGATAAATTGCCAAGTCTCCACGTCGAGGGTGAGTAATAGTGATGCGCACAACAACATGCTCCAAGTAGATCACATGGTGATTAGGATTATCAGAGCAGCCTGTGGCTTTGTAAATTGAACGGACGACACTGTCAGGTCGTATTGTTCTATAATGTAAGCATACAAAACAACATCAGCATTTCTTCCCTACCCTGTAAAATAAGACAACCCAATAATTTCAGCTCAGTACCAAAGGTCCTTAGTTTTAACACTTGCTTTCTAGCTGAAACTATTGCTACAGGGTAATTATTTTACTGCAGCTATTGGCAACTACCTTGCTTTCTGTTGAGGGCTATACTGATATGTCCATATGCTGAAAGAGACTTGTGAATAACCTTTAATGGAATAAGCCTCTGGGACAGAGCATTTTTGCAGATTAGTGGCCAGCTGAGAATTGTTGGGATTGTCATGGGATCACAGCTGCTTCTTAAGCCCCGGGAAATGCCTGGCATAGGCACAGTCTTTGCTTACGTAATAGCAAGTATTTCAAGTTAACTGTAGCAAATATTGGGCACCAGCATCTGACTCAGCTCATTAAAATTGGCATGGCATCCTTGCAGACCATACCAGTTATGGGTCAAGGCAGTCAAACATACCTATCAAACGAAGTATACTCAAAAACCTCAATGCATTGGAAATGAGCCACAAGACAAATGCAGCCACAGAATGTACATACTGAATTTTACTTTTAAGCCTGGTTTGATACAGACCCTGTCCTAGGAAGCAGAAGGCAGTTTGGTCTTATCCCGAGACAGACTCTCCTGATGCTGTTTGAGAGAGATACTATCACATAATTTTTTAATGAAAAGAGTATCTTCCCGTCCGGCCTTGATTGAGAAGTTTGTACTTATCTTTTAAAAATGAATGCAGTGTACTCAAGTGAACATTCCTCCCCATACACATTCTTCTACCTCTGTAAAAGTATCGATCAGCATCCAACCTAGCTTGTTTTGTACCCCCGACTTCTGAGACATTCTTTAAATTAGGGTCTTTATCCAGTCATTAGAGGGAGCAACATTTACAGGCAAATGACCTGACATTTTAGAAGGTGAGAGAGATCTCAAGTGTAGCTTTCAAAATGAATAATTAAACACAGTGCAAGGGAGGGGTAAATTATACCCAATTTCCTTCCACAAGTTTATGCCATCAAGAGTTTTGGCAGCGGGTATTACTTGATTTGCCGATCCGTGTTCTCCACACACACATGCTGTGGAGGGACTGTTGTCCACTTTTCTGCCTCTATCACCATTGCTTCAGCATCCATCAGTCCAAATCCATAGAGGTGGCTCACTGCAAGACACAAAGAGGGCAGTTGCAATTACAGCATAAAATCCTGATTTTCATCATGAACCAATTCCAGAGAGTCAAATCCTGAGAGGAACTGTTTATTTTCCATTTTTCCTTGCTTTAACAAAAACCTCAAAAAATCTTCTTACCAGGAACAATAATGACTATGTCTAATTCCTTGAATCTGTTCACTGATTCATTACAGAGGCAACAAATGTCCAACATGAATTATACTAGCCTTATCATGACCAAAGACCTGAACTTCTGAATGCCAGGTAATATAATTGCCTCAGAATACCCTTGGTCCATATGCCTTAATTCAGCCCCGGCCGCTTCTATAATCTTATGTTATAAGATGTAAAGAACCAGAGGAGGGTTATTTCTGTTACTCAAATACCTAGCACATAAATGTACATAAATATTGAATGTGAAGGAGACAACAAATTTGAGAAGGAAAGATTGCCTTTTATTCTGCTGAATGCTCTTAACTTCCTCATTTTTAAGCAGCATATAGATGCTATCCTACTCCTGTATACAGTATGAACCCTGCTGTCCAGACAATCAGTTAGATCCAACCTCTCCCTAATGTTGCCTGTATGACAAGAGTAAAAAGCATGACATTCCAAGTCCAGTACTTTAAAAGTAATCTGGTTCTCATGTAAAGTGTGTCATGTAAAGTCTGTGTCAGAAAGATTCCTTCTTCTACCTCCTTCTTATGTCTGCAGATAGAAGACAGCGAAGTTACTGCTGGAGAGAGCTGTTAACATTGCTGCTGACCTCTGATACCACCTATTGCATACCCTGCACACACAATGGTGTTGAGCATCAATGCATGAAGGATAAGTGTTCTGTTAAAGTTCATACCTGGATGCCTCTACCTCAACATTCATGCTAGGGACAGCCAACAGTGATTCTCCTGCAAGAAACTCAATGCCTTTAATGCCTGAATGCCTTCTTACTAAAAGAAGTAGGAAGTCTTTAAAGTATCAGCTTTCTAGAATATGGAGAACTGAACTTTCAAATGACTGGCATCCAGACCAAACAAGATATTTCCAGCAGACTTGCATCAATTCTTTAACTTCTTGCTAATTTTAAGTGTATTTAATTTGACATGACTGTTCAAAGCATTCCAGTGGCTTATGAAGCCTGAAAAGTTACATTTACTGAATCAGTCATGTGTTTGTTGTCGTTGTTTTGTTATTTGTTTTCTTATTTATCATTGTTGTTTCTGGTACAATCAAAACAGAAGCTTGCAAATGTATGCTGATGAATTAGAAAGAGCTGCCAACCATGTTGATTTATTGTGACAAATCAGTGGTCTTAGGAAAGTCCTTAGAGGAGGCTGTGAAAGAAAAAAAGCTATGAGAAGGAAGACTTTAGATCACAAATAGCGCTGTATTAATACACAAATTTTACTTACTACCACAGGCAATGCTACCAGAAAACACTTAGAAAAACATAAGCACTATTTTAATCGGTGATGTGACAAGGCATGGTGTAAGTCTTTCCAACTGCACTTTGCAGAGGGTTTGTGAAATCAACCTCCATTTACTGCCAAACCAGAATTCAGAGGAGTCTGTCCAAAAAAACCCTAACCTTGTCAAAAAAGTAACGGTTCAAAGCATAAAAATAATCAGTGGTTAAGCATCCCATCTTCCAAATATGGCAGTATCTAATACTGCCTGGAACTGCCAGCTGAAGAGGGCTCCTCAATGGAAAATCCCGGAAAGCGTAACAATAACCTGCTCTTTTTTTTTTTTTTTTTTTTTCCCCACTCGAATTATTCTAAAATATTACTTTGCACTTATTAATGATNCCACTCAAACCCTCACTGAAGTGCAAATAGCAAGGAAATATTAATTTGGAGAGAACTATACATAGTTCTGCCAAATGAGGCAAGTACCAATTTCTGAAATAAAACACAAGTACTAAAATAAATGCAAATAATTAAATCCAGCCTTCATTCATTCTTCTGAATTCTGTTTAATATACTTCACAAACAAATGGACAAGGAAAGGGATTTTTACTGTGGGTGGAGGCAAGGAAAGAAGGCTTAGATAGTGAAACTGTCCTCTGAAGAGGGTGTCTGAGTTAGAAATTTCCTTGCTCACAGAAATCACCTTGCCAAAACAGCATCTGGTGATAAAAGCATGCTTATCTATAGAGTCATTTATATGTTTATACACTGCATTCATTGTTCTGTTATTCTAAGTTTTAATTAATAATCATTGTTTTCTCAGAAGAACACAAAGAGGAATACAAATATTAACTCATGATCTGCAGACAGTTATTTGGTATTATAGTATCACCTTTAGACAGTGAGAGATTAAATTTTCATGAATGGAAGCATCTTCTGAGCTAACACACGGAAAATGCATTTTTAATTCCTGAAAGGAAGCAACCTGCACTGAGTTAGTGCTCAGGATGTCAAACTATAAGACCAAGTGTGTTCCACGCATCTGTCAGTCTGAAAGGACAGAAAAATTTCTTATCAACTTGTCTCTGCTCATTCAGAAATATGTGCAGAGGAGCACCTAGGATGCCACCAGGGCAGGCAGCCTGCTTCTTACTGCAACTTAAAATGAAATTTCTCATTCTTTGTCCTGATATACACATTTAAAAATACAAACAAAATTTAGAGAGTGAATGTTTTAGCTTCTTCCTTTAGCTTCTGGAGAGTGAACCTTTTACCTGAATTCTATTCAAGATAATTGTCTTCATTTTGCATTTAGGATAAAAATTTTCCTCCCAAAGTTACAGGGTGGTACGTCATTCAATGTCATTCCGTGCTTAAACTCTGTTGCATGAGAGTAGAGCTGGGAGTTTTGCACCAAAGTTTTGCACCTCCTGCCTTTTTTTTTTTCACAGTTGAAACGGAAATAAACTTTTTCCCTAAAAAGCTTTCCCATTCAAATCAAAACATCCTGACAGTCAGGGGTGCCCCTAAAGCCTTCCATGGAGGAAGATTCCAGACAGCCGATATTTGGCTGTCTGCAATGTTTGCACTTCAAAGCTGTTGATGCAGTGGGTTGGTTAGCAGCCGCAGGTACCACAAGAGGCCCATCATTTTCAAAGACTAAATAATAGCAATTTAGAAACCATCACAGACTTAACAAAAGTAGCTGATTCCTGGTGTCTCAGAGAGAAAAAAGAAAAGCAGCTTTTGTCTCCTACAGCCTTCAAATTGCACCCCTTCATCTGTGTGTGCTGGTACTGCTGTGAACTGCATATCAGGGTGCATCTTCCAGAAGGAGAGCATGACCTTGATGGTCCATCCATAAAGGGTCATAAATGTCTTCTGGAAAGCATTCAGGAGCTGCCAGAATTTGTATGCAAATGGTACTGAATTCACTTCTGTGTTTGAAAGGTACTGATGACTGCAGAATGAGATAAGGCGACTGCAAGTGGAAAATGCCCCAGGACCTTGCACTTAAGCACTCTACATTATCGCTGCTGTGATTTTGTACAGGGTCTGATTATTGCTTGGAATCACTGAGCACGTTAGAAAGGGTACAGGGCTGCTCAGTAAGAAACATTTTTCTTTCAGAGATGATAGAGGAACATAAAGACTTGCAAAGTAAGATGGTGGTTAAGAAACAGTCCATTTCTGGTGGACTCAAGGTGCAGATGGGCAGAAGTGTCACTGAATCCTCTCTCAACTCACGCAGCAATGTAAACTGACCCATTTCTATTTTTTGCTAAATCACAGAAATACACAGAACTTAACAGATGTAGGGCAAGTTTCAGAGAAAAACTTGCCTCCTGAAACACAAAGTAAATATTGAGTTTTAGCTGATCTCTTTACTCTCCTTATCACTGTAGAGAATGAAGTCCACTTATTTATCCCTGGAGCAGTTCCTCTACTAGTGCAGCATGAAATCCAGGCCTGCTGGACAGGCAGCCCCAGCTTGTTCTTAATCCCCTTGTTTTCATCTGAATCTACTACGGAAAATTCAATAACTTTCTTATTTATATAGAAAGATAGGAAGCTACCCTCATATCTAAAGGCAGAATATATATCCCACTTCACTTGCCTAAGAGAAAATGGAGCTGATATATCATAACACAGCATCACGAAAACTTTAGGAAACCTGGGCCCAGAAAAACTGAAAACACAGCATTTCCGATTCTTCAGTGTAGCTACACTGGATTTGTTAGGCTGCAGTTTTGCTGCAAGTCATCAAGATACCTCCTCATTTTACATGCTAAACCTTGCTTGCTATTTTGCTATTCTGATGAAAGACAACACAGAGTATGTTCTCACTGCTCTACTTTTGGCTTTTAATTTTCTATAGTGTGAAAGCAGCGTTGGAAATATAAATATTTTTTACATAAAGTACTTAATCATTATGAGAGAAACATCAATAATTTCAGATTTTCGAATGAGTAATACGCAGCCGCCCTAAACAAGATTTAGCTGTTTCCTACCCAAATTATTGTGATTTGTTCATTTATGCTACCTTAGGATCCTGCTTAGAAAACGAGGTCAGTAAGATAAGAGTCTAAAACGCTCTTTAATACTTGCCTAGTAAGAATAGAAGTTAAAAGACTTTCACAAAACTTACATCCTATAAGTACTTCAAGTCAGCCTGAACTGTCATGTCTTCTACGTTTGATGGTTTATTGCAAATATAAAGCTCCAATTCTGTATTTTAGTAAGTTTCTGTCATTTGCTTATTTTTTTAGAATGCTTCAAATTGCAAACAGAAAAGATAATCTGAAGAAAGGCCAAAAAGGAAAAATGCAACAATAACACACAGCTTAAACTATTTTAATTTGGTTTCATCTTGTCTTAACTAAGACAGCATTGACCATGTATGAGAATTCACCTTGCTTCAGCCATAACCTTAACTCAAAATTCCCTGGTTTGCATTGACTTACAACCAGTAGTCTGTGATAACTGGATGTGACTCTGAGACGTATAACTGCTTTGCAAGTCAGTAACACAACACACAACAAGATTCTTTTTTATTCTTTGCTGTGCACCAACTCCCTCATGCTTTTTACATTAAGCACAAGATTTGGAATTTTATATTTTATATGAAACCAAACCTCAAAGACAAAACAACTCACTCCTTCCTCCCACATGGTTCCCTTAAATCCAGGTATGCTTAAAGACTCAGCAGGGACAGAAGAAAATCGAGTTCTTAATTTCGCCATCATACCAGAGGAGGATTTAAAGGACATAAGACTGCTCAATAAACCTGTTTTAAATGTGGCTGCTACAAAGATGTACAGTGAGAAATCAAGGGGCCTCTGTATCTAGAAAGCTGATAGAAGAATACTTTTATTAAGCTTCCACTTGTGTTTATGTCAGAGTTTTGTATTTGTACAAATATTTTCTCCAACAATATACTTATTCTGGACTTTCTTGGCAAATTATCTGTTGAAAATTAAAAACAAAAACAAAAAAACAGCCCTCAAACTTATACAGTTCTCCTGTCTAACTGAAGGCTCCAACTCATTGACAAAATAAAATACGGCCATCCTGGGAACACTAGTGGGACAGCTAGTAGAAGTTAAAACCCCAGTAGCTGTGTTGTTTTGTTAACAGTTTCTACATGCAAATCTGACACTACATCATCAGCTGAGACATTGCAGACACTTAACAAACAACCCTAAAATACATTAAAACAAAAAGCAATTAAATCCAAGATTACATTAGCATTCACTTTCTGGCAGTATTTATCTGCTTCAGAAATTTAAAACATGTATGGTTATTAAGCATGGCCACTGGCTGACAAACAGGGCTAAGAGCAGAACAGCACCATGGTCAGACCCTGCTAGTAATGACAGTAAGTACCACCCAAATACTTACCTCTCACATGAGTGCTAGTGAAGAGGTCACTGCCCTTTGTGCATGCAGACAGTTCACAGTGGTCAGCACGGAACTTCTACCTGTGCATGCCCAGCATGATCATGCCAAGATCTCCTCTACCTGCAGGGTGGCCTGGGCAGGTACTCCCCAGAGCTTGTTTACGCATGTGGGAATCCTGTTATTGCAGCCCTCAGAGCACATGGTATTCACTGTATTCTGTACATGGGACTTTTTTCCCAGTATCAGAGGAAGTACTGCAGTGCTTTGCTGAAAACCTCAGCAGAGTGACCAGGAAGATTGGTTTACTGCTCTGCCACTGAAGAAAGAAAAACTGACTACTGCAGGATGGTGATTGCTAAGACAGACAAGCTGCTGCTTCTCCAAGGCAGCATTTGCCCACAAATCATACAGTATCTACTGAAGACATTCTTTTATATTGCTTGTGGCTCATGGCTAAAATGAGCCAGCTTCTGTGAATGGAATGAATCTAAGGATTATGTACATTTAGAAGGGGAAAAAATGTTTGCCAAAATGAAGTTGACTAAGCAGCACCTACATTAAATTAAGCTGAATTTTTTATAACTCAACAGTACTATTTTTTATGTTGTGTTTTTCTGAAAAGCACCAAGATTCATTTGCAAAACATGGCAGCTTACAAGTTTTCTTTAAACAAAACAAGTTGGTTTGTGATTGCACCATGGAACAGTTTTTAAGAAAATATATTCATTTCCTCTATTAGAGCAAGTCTACCCTCAGAGGTACATTTAGGATTCCCCAGTAACTGAATAAAATCAGCCAGATGTCATTTCACCCCTGAAACAATAAGAACAGCTTCTGGTGAGTGCCTCTGTGCTAGGCTGCCTCTCAAAACAGATGATGACAGATGAGGTAAAGGCACTGCAAGAGGAAACGCTGACAGACTGTTAGCAGCAGGCACAAAGACAGCATTTCTGTGCTGTCAGGTGCATCAGACACACAGTGCAGAACATCCTTCTTGTTCTGTCTTGTGCAGAACTGTCAGTGTTCCAGAGAGATATTTACACTCAAAGCAATGCTTGACAGTATAATGTTGAAGCAGAGTTAAGCAAAAAGTTTTAATGAAGTGTAATGCAAATTATTTTATAACAATGATGGTGTCTTTTATAAAAAATTAGAAGTACAACCAGACCCCAAGGCAGAGAAAATGCTAATCTACTAGGATGACCTCACAGTGTTCCCAGAGCTGTGTAGCAGATTCCAATCAATCTGAATCAAAAGGAAGTTAAACAATAAGTCAAGTTTGTGTAAATGGATGGATGAGTAGCACTGTTAGCTGATCTTGCAGATGAATTTCTGCATCTCCTGAGTTAAAAGCAACACCCTGATGAGTTGATTTTTCCAGAGGGAAATAGCGCAACAGTTATACAAATTCAGGCACCTAACTGATCTGAGTTGTTCTAAGGTGGCACTTACTCTGTTACAACTGGGTGTTCTAGATCCCCCTGAAATGCTCTAGATGCTTTTAAGATGGGGTAGCTGGTGTGTTTTCTAATTGGCCTGCATCCTAGACCCACTAAAGCAGCAGACACACTGTAACAATGGCCAACTAAGGGCTTTATAATTACTGCAGCGCAGTGTAACAAGGCAACACGCAACAAAGAGGTCTGGTGCTCCCAAAGGCAGGTGGATGTTGTTTTTAACAAAAATAGTTTAAACTACCCCAAGAAAAAGGTGTTCACCACTGCCAAGGAAGTGACACGAGGACAGTTAGGTATTTGGTGGCAGACTCAGACTCTTATATCATGAGCTCACGGGGGAAGACCTTGTTACCTCATTCTCGCCTTTCCCCCCCACTGCCCAACCCTTTGCAGAATTTTGCTAAAGGTCAGAGTTGGGCTTGCTGAAAGAGAATAATGTCAAAGGTTATAATTCCATGGCCTGCATATTGAAGTGCTGTCAGTCCACTTTGCAGTGTTGAGAGTACTAGGCAATGCCGAGTATCGTAATGGCACATTGTTTCATATCTAAGACAGTAAGACTTCGAGTCTGCCAGTTGTTTAGCAGAGGTATTACTTTCTAAAATTCCCGGTCTACCGAGCTGATCATGTCCTGGTGACAATTCAAAGTGCTAATATAATAGAAATTTAAAGCACAATTTTGCCTTTTGCCTGCTGTTACTCCAGTTTTAGAAACATATAACTTACATTTTCAAACAGATGTAAATTGGACTCATGATATAAGATTCCAGGAAAGCAACCAACTGTAACTCAAAGTGTCAGTCTATTTTTTCCTTATGTAACCCAGCACAGGCGTGAAGTTTCTGCTTATACTCTATTTTAAATTCACAACGTCTTTCCTCACTTTTCAGAGTTGTAGGGATCAGAGTGCTTCAGAGTGGGTGAGTAATGAGGAGCTTTGACAATGAAGAGTGTGAAGCTGGGAGAAGAAATGACTTCTCTCTGGCTTCTCTGAGAGATTCCCTCTCCTACTTTGTACATCTCCATCTCTGAAATTATACAGATACATTCCTGTTCTTGCATGCCTTTCAACTGAAAGTAACATAGTAGGAATCTCAGTTTTTCCTGAAAACATATATCCAACAACCTTGATCAAGGCTGCAAAATGCAATATATTTTCAAGCTACTCTCACCAAATCCCAAAGAGATCTTTTAGGTTTCACTCAAGACTGGAATAGTTCAGATACATAACTTGTTTGGATTTAATACACGAAATACTCAAATTCCTAATCTAATTTTAATATTATCCTTAAAAAACATTTATACCTTCCAGCTGAACTGTTGTGTGTGGAAAGGAAACAAAAGCCATCTTGAAAAGTTGCAGTGACATTAAAATAAAAAGCTGTAATCATGTTGAGGTGCTCATAAAAAATTATATTGCATTTGCACAACAAATTGAGCGAGTAACTTCCCAGCAGTATTCTAAGCTATCTACCAGAAAATATCAGTATTATCTTTCAAAAGATAAAGCTATCAAAAAAATGGTTAATCTAGCTTGCATAGTATATAGTCTTCTTCATACCTGCAAACTAAGACGAATGCAGTTCTATGTGTTTGGTATCAAATTCACAAACTACCCCAAAATAGGATCTTAGAATAGCCAAATTCAAAGCTTATGTTCCACATCTCCGTGCTGCCTGTGTATGGGTGCTAGGGCTGGTTAAAATCTGACAGGGGCAGTTGGTGCCACATCCAAATATCAGATAAGAGCTGTAAAACTAAAGGTTTTTGATAGGTTAGCAGCTTCATTTAGCCAACACAATAGTTCACAGATTGCTTGCTATTTTTCAAAAGTCGTATGTCAGCTTCTAACAATGATTTCAAAATATGATTTTTAAATTTTAAAATTATTTAAAATCATCAGTAGGACGTTTATGCACAGTTTGTCTTCTCTGAAATGTGTATGCTGTTGTGAAGACTTTAATGCTTAAATCTAAATTTGTGCCTGGTTAATCATGACCCTAAAGAAATTTATATCTGGACAGTCATAAGAACATGGATAGTCTTGTAAATTCCTCATTTATTTACCGAACTGGTAATGCTTTGTTCATAACAAGAACCATCACCAGCTTTAATGAAAATTAAAATTAAACTATTAACTTATTTTTATAATAATAATAATAACAATAATGATATCATGATAACAATAAAAGGTCATAAACCACTAAGTGACCACTTTTTTTCTTGAAGCACCAGATACTTTTCCTAAACTAAATGGATGAGACTTGACTCTGCTACTGACACATGACATAACTCTCAGTTTCTGCAGAAAAAATAGCTCTACAGGGTGGCGAAATGGTCTGAAGTGAAAAAAAAAAGGGCCTTGAGTTTTATGTCCTTTTCTCGTTCAGTTGAATTTTGTTTCACTGCACTGAAGTGTTATTATATACACTCAACAGCCAGTAAGTGTGAAGAATGTTCTCTAAAAATCTCCCCATGAGTTAATACCATTCCTTCACTCCAAATGACCTGCTTCCAAAGAGACAATATTTAACAGTATTTGGAGCTTCACTTACATATAAAGAATTGTACAGATGATTTGATCACTGTTCTTAAAATTGCAGGGTTTTATTCTGCATTTTTCAACCTAGAGACAAGTTGATATTAACATAGCATTCCCTTTTTCTGAATGCATTCTCATGCTCTCTTGTTGACTGAACAATAGTCATAACAAGAAGCCTCTGCATACCAATCTGCTATAGAAAAAGCAGACCAAATATTTTGATATTTTCATAAAAAGAGATGTTCTCTAGTATTTTTCCATACAATCAGTTAACAATTAGCTTTAGTTATATAAAAACATATATATGTCTAGTGACAAATACTATAATCAGATGACTACACCAGAAAATACTCTAAAATTAGTATTCAAGTTTTTTTTTATTGAGACTAGCTAGGTAGTCAGTTCCTGCTAAGTAATAAGATGCACGCTGGCTAGCAGCAAAACAATAATAAAAAATTGCCAAGAAAAGATTAAGCCTTTCCTGGCTTAATTATATTGACATGCATTTAATGGATATTGTTTACTGGCCAGAAAATTAAACAAATAAAGGGCATTGCTTAGCAAATCACTGACTGGCTTGAGTGTTTTTCATGAATTAATCTTTCTCTTTATGAATGTAACATTTAAAAAAAAAAGAAAAAAAAAAGGAAATCTTTCAACCAATAATGACATCTGTGAACTCCTTCTGTGTGTTCTGCAGTGGAGAAAATGCAAGGGACTAAAGCAAGGGACAGTGTTGCCATGCAGCCCAGCAAAACAACCCACTGAAAAGGCATGCTGACCCACTTTCAACTACGAGCTACTGCTGACCCTTTGTTAACTGAGAAGTTCTTCCAAGATTTTTAGTGGGTTTTTTTTGTTTTTTTTTTTCACTCTTTCAGCTCTTATTTCTAAAGGAGCAACTCTCTCTCTTTATCCTAATTTTTTTCTTTCTTCCCCAGCATGCATAGAATAAAGGAAGATTGTTTCTTGTGACTGCCATTGCTGTAGTTAATTCAGAAAAAATCTTTCACCCCTTCCCTTGCAAAGAACATGCTCTGGAAGAAATACGGATCTTGCCATCAACAAAATTATGATACAATTCCTTAAGGAACTCAGTCTAATCAGAGTAATTCATCTATGAAAAACCATACTTTAATTGTTACTCTTGGCAACAGTGAAGGATAATAGTGTAATATTATACTAAATATTGCCACGTGCAATAGTAAAAAATTGTTTCAGCCTTGCCAGCAGCGGTGCGCAAACCCCCTTTTGAGTTCAGGTTTGGATGTTGAGATTTAATCTAAATCTTTTGCTTCTCTTTCTTCCAAAACCAACAGAGGTTTAAAGAGAGCTGGATTTTTATTGGAACCATTTGCTCAGCCTAAGTTGCCAAAATAATTTAGTTAAAACTAGTGCTTTTATTTGGGTTAAAGTTGATTCCTGAGCTCTACAGAGGTTGAGGCACTTAGTTTGTCTTCCTCTTTTTCAATTCCACCACCGAGTCTACTGCAGAACTCTGCCAGGTCAAGCTGTACTTCCTGCATCCAGTCACCCAGTTGAGCTTATCTATGTTTCTGATTTTGCAAAAGTAGAGAAGAAAAATTTTTTAGCCCTTTTCCTCACTGTTTATCCGCTGCAACACATAGAAAAAGGTGTGGTGCTGATGGTGTAAGAGTGCAAATCCTGCTGCCCATGCTGCTACTGCTGGTGTGTTAGTGTGACTTATCCTTTGCTAATGAGTGACAGCTGCTCTGAAATGCCTTACACGGTGTTTGGCTCTCCTGAGCAACAAGTGGAAAAACATAAAAATACAGAATTTTGGAAGTGAGCTGGGGGAAAAAACACTCGGTTTAATGCTACTTGAAAAACATTGTTTGAATTTCAGATAGTTCCAACAAAATGATAATACAGCCACAAACTTCTGCCAAAACTTTTAAAATCCTGAGATATGTTTCACAATAACAAATATTGTAATGTTATTGCAATTCAAGAGGCATCAATTTCTTACTGTATGTGTTTTTCTTCATGTGGGCATGTGCTTGTTGTAAATGGGACAAAAGCAGTCTCTTGAATGTTAGAACCCTTGCAAGGTGAAGGGGTTGGAGTTAACTGCTTGTTTCTAAATCTATCCTCTGTATTTAGTGTGGTTTGGATCCAGAAATGAAAGGTGTTTTTTTGTTTGTTTGTTTTAAATTTATTTTTTTCTTGTTTTTTTTTTTTTTTTTTTCCCAACTGCGGAATAAATATCACGAGATTGAATGATATATTAAAGATGCTCTATGGTAGCAGTGCCTAGCAGTGCCTTGGTCTGGAATAGATTAATGCTAGGCTTCAACTTTACAGTGAAACCAGGGTAAAAATCTGATAGTTCTTGTTCATTACTTTGTTCTCTCAGAAGACCTTTGCACAAAATAGTTCAAATCTCCAGACTTAAACTCATCTTAAAAGAACTACTTAGTACTGTGCAGAATTCCTATGTGAAGAGAAAGAGAAATAAGCCATTCTGTTGTTTTGTAATTGTTACTGTTTTTCTTTCAGCATTCCAAACTGAAAGCATTAAGAATTTGGTGAATGGAAATCAGAAACCAGCCCTTGCTGCGTACAGCACTGGATGGACCCATGGTCCAGTTTTAATCTATCTTAAATCATTTATTTAGTGGTGCAAATGATTCCCACTGCTTGCTTTATAAAAGAAAAAGGAAAAAAAATACAGACAAAAAAGACATAACTCAATACAAAATTACAGGACTCTACAGAAGTTCTGAAACCTCCAGGACAATCTAGAAATCCAATTGTATCCTCAGCTACACCAAAAGAAGCATGGCCAGCAGGTCGACAGAGGTGATTCTTCACCTCTGCTCTTTTGAGTCCCAATGTGCTGTGATCACCTCTGGAATCCCCAGAATAAGAAGGATGTGAATGTGGAAAATCAGGTCCAAAGAAGGTGCATAATGATGATCAGAGGGCTGGAGCACCTCTCCTGTGAAATGAGGCTGCAAGAGCTGGATTTGATTTAAGGAAGAAATTCTTCACTATGAGGGTTGTTAGATAGTGCCCAGAGAAGTTTTGGATGTGTCATGTTCAAGGTCAGGTTGGATGGGGCCTTAGGCAACCTCATCTAGTGGAAGTTTAGAACAAGATGACTGGTGCTACAAGGTGCCTTCTAGCCCAAATCATTCTATGTTGAAACAATTGAAGACTACAATTCCTTTCCCATTAAACACACTAGTACCTTCACACTTTATTTTATCCTAAATCAGATAGAAATTTTAAATATAAATAAAGTTGAATGAACCATACGTACAAGAAACATAAAACATTGTTCTGCAACTTCAAATCAAAACTGTCAACAATGCTGAATGAGACCATGAGTCAGCTTTCAATAACTGCTATAGTTTCAACTCCACATTATTTTAACAGAATACTGGCTATATGAGGAAGATTTAAAAGCAACAGATTTATTAAATCTTCTGTTAACAATGCACCGAATAGGGCTGCAAGGGACTAACAGGATCTGGACAATGCATTTTGTAGCTGCCACTTCTGATTTTACTAATTCTCAGAGCTTGTCTTTATGGAAGATAGAGCCCTTTAGTATGAGCGTGAGAAGTCTCCAAACTATGCACAACACAGGGTCAAACAAATTACTTGAGACTGTTCCTTATTCATAAATGTGAAAATAAGACATTGTCCCTGATGCAAAGAAGAAAGGAAGCTCTCACCCTTATAACCAGCGGCATTGGTTTTCCAGTCATTAGCATTCAGATGTCCAGCACGAGAAGTCCTGACAATAATGTGCTGTATGTCTCTCCATGTCAGAAATGGACTAGAAAAAAGGAGAAACATAAAGTCATAGATTAGATACATTTTATTAGGATGCAGAGATACAAGGTTATGTAAATTAAAAAATATTTGTTAAAAACAACACACCTCTTATTTCTATTCCCTTCTCTCCTTTGTTCTCCTCAGAACATCATGTTGTAATCTTACAGAATTACTACTTGAAATCATTTACACAGCTAGGAGATTCGCAGTAAGCAGACTTTAAAGACATATCGTAATATTCCACATTTCAGTATTTGCAAAGTAAGGGGAGATGAAGGAGTACCTTTCACCCAGACCTAATTTGTATGGCCACCAACAACTGTATGTTATCTACTTTGACCAGTGTAAAGAAAAAAAAATAATAGCAAAATGTTGGTTCACTGAAAAGTTTTAATAAATATTAATAACTCTGTGCTAATGCCAGCAATTCCTTTAGACTTGCAGCTCCAACTGAAGCTATTTTAGGTGCTCTGTTGTTTTTCATTTGTTTGTTATCCCTGGTCTTGGAATTCAGAGGGGCTCCATGAGTACTCTTCAAAGAAGACCAAACAAACAGCACAGTCTCTCCATAATTATAGAGCAAGTGTGCGATGATACAGAGGGGTATTCCTTTAACAGATTTCTAATAATCTGTCCTCTGCAACAGTGAAAGATGTTGCTTACATCCCCACTATGAAATTAATACTCATCTATCTTGTAGGAATGGAAGAGTTCATAGGCAGTCTTGTTTATCTAGATCCATTTCAAGGAGATTTGTCTTCTTAGGTGATCATGTAAATGAGTATCACGGGTATTTTTAGTTTTTTCTTCAAATTTCTCAGTTTTTCCACCATTCATGGTAATAAATAAGTGTATGCCACTTAAAAATGCAGTTTACTAGAGAAAAGGATAAAGCGAGTCTCTAAATCGTGAAAAGAAAAACATCAGGCAGGCATCACAAGGGCTGGTGTCAGAGTATCGCTATTTACCATTACTGCATTAAAAGGCACAAGTCCATTCAGGTGTAATGATGAATACAAACAACAATGATGTTAATGAAACTCAGCATTGTTTGTCTACAATGCCAAGTAATATACAATCACTGAAAATCTGGGAAACCTCAGTTCCTTAACAGATCTGTGTTTCTCGAACCAACACTTCCCTTGGGCTGACAGACAAATGTCTTACTCCAAAATAAGGAACAAAAACAGGAGCAAAATAATTTTAAATAATCTGAAGAAGGAAGATGTTTTTAAACCAGTCTCTTACTGACCATAGAATTTCTTCAAAATTGTGCCAATTCATCACAATTTCATTTTTCCTCACTGCTGTTTTCCTTTTGTTCAATGCTTTCTGGCCTTAAGCATTTATTAAAACACTACTGTGCTCATACATGCAGTTTTTTTCTTAAAGTGGAATTTCTCACATTAGACAGTTGGACTAGAATGGCCACAGCTGTTTATTCAGCTGAACTGGTAAAAACAAATGCAAAAAAAATTGTCAGCAAATGTAATGAGCATTCGGGGCTTCTAAGATAGGGTATGCTTGGACAGTCACGTAACATGCTGCAAGAAGTAAAGTCTATATGATTTTATACTAGCTCAGGAATTTCACTGGGAGCCTGTGTACAGCCTTAGAAAAACATGTTTCAGGCCTTCAGGAAGACCTCCAGGAATCCCATGAGCTGCATTCTTTATAATCTGGAATCTAAACAATCTGCTATCCCATAAAGCAAACTGTCCGTGCTACTGGTGAAAAATAAGACACTAAAACACTTCTCTCATCTTTAAAGCGAGATATTCAAGATAGGGCACACTCAACTGATTATTTAAAGAGGAATGGTAGCACTAGGAGGCTCTATCTATCTTCACACAAAGGATCTGAGGCTTTCCCTTGAAGATTCTGGCCTCCCCTAAATTGGACTTGATTGCTGAATCAGAAAATGAGACTAAGTCTCAAAATCAAGGTTTGCTTTTAAGCACAAAAATAATGGCATATCTCAAAAACTGAGCTAGTAAACTGTTCAAACTACTATCTTTATCTAAACATAAAAAACAATGCTACCGTCTGTGGCAGAAAACTTCTTTGCCAAAGTTTCAATTTCCAGGACATGATTAGGTACATACCTAAATCAGCCTGTCATGTATACAATTTTCTTATATGATTGCTAAATTAGCAGTCATAAGATTTTATGTTTTCTTCTCAATGAATGACAGATTGGGCATATTTATATCAAAGAGATTTAACAGCATAAGAACAACATCCAAATAATTTTCTGTAGTCTACTATAGGACCTCCTTAATACTAAAAATTGAGTTATTGCCAGTTTGAAATTTTCTTTGTGCAATAGACACCTCATTTGAAACAAAATAGGTCTGCAATTGTTTGCCCATACATATTTATTTTTCAGAAACTTCAACCAAAAGAAAAAGGAAGAAAGAAATTGGAATTATGTCAAAATAGCATTTCATTTGGAAAAAGAAGGCCCCTTTTTTTTTTTTTTTTTTTTAGACAAGACGGTCTAGCAGCCAATTTTAAAGCATCTGGAAAAATCACAGAATTGGTTAAATATTTGTAAAATGTGACAAAATTTGATGATAAGTGAGTAAACAGTTGCTTGCTAGCCACGTGGGTCCCAGATCCAGACAAGATGTCACTATTGTTAATTGATTTACCACTTGATTTATCTCACAAGAATTAAAGACTAAACATCTTGAAATGAACAAATACATGAACAAGAACAGTACTTATTCTGTTTGATAATGGATTGAATTCCAAAAACAAGCAATTTCCATCCAGAAAAAAAAAAAAAATCATGTCTCATCTGAAATTACCTTGGGATTACACATACCAGACAATACTCGAAACCAGAAGAAGCAGAAGTGAGAACAATTACATACAAAGTACTTGTCCAGCAGCCAAAAAATAATGAATGTTGTGACCTTAATCGACTATTTATACTCTAAGGTACAGCTCTCTTCTTTCAGGTTTCTCAAAATGTTTATGAAACAAGGTAAATGAGAAAAAGATGAAACAGAACAAATATGTTAAATTATATTACAGTAATATTCACTTGAGATTTAACTATATCTTTAAACAGGAACAAATATCATTACTCAGGCTGCTTAGAAGTAGTAGATCATCATTTTTGGATAAAACTGATTTCTTCATTCCACAAGTAGTCTCCCTAGTGACAATTGGACTAATCTTAAAAAAAAAAATATATATATATAATATAATATAATATAATATAATATAATATAATATAATATAATATAATATAATATAATATAATATAATATAATATAATATAATATAATATAGTATAATATAATATTCAGGCTATATTCTTTTCCATAATGACGTGCCAAAAATAACAGTTCAGAATAAATAACTGGTGCAAGAAGGACAATTAGTAAAATATAACTCAAAATAATGATGATACACATGGGGTGCTGTTTGCCTTTTTAGAAAAATGTTATGGTTACCAAGAAGAATAATGACTGCTGCATTATTTTAATGAAGAGCAATTTCAATTTGACAAAGGTGGCCTATCCAAAAAGGTGTTTCTTGACAAAACAGCAGAGGCTTGTGCACATTGCTGGAAGAATACATTTTTTTCCCAAAGAATCAAGGAAAAAACACAGTATCATGAGGTGAATTAAGATCATATTTCATTTTATATGTATAAAACAATCTTCTTTGGGAATCTTGGTTGCGACGGAAGAGACACAGATAATTACTGCTATAAAATATCTAAAAAGGAGTCTCTGTGTTCTAACATCTTGTAGAGTTGTAGGAAACCATTTTTATCATGGATATTTGCATAATGCCAGCCTTACAGCTGCTGTGATAAATCCATAAACAAAACAGAAATAGTTGCTTGTTTTATTCACACATTCTGTGTACTCATAAATCAGCCTAACTGTCCCATGATATCTGCAAACCTATCACCTGTCCTAATGATTCCTACTAATAGCCCCGTGGGCATGAATATTAGGTTTGTCAATGAAAGTCATTTCTCTCTTCCAGGTCACAGAAAGAGATGGCGTGAAGACATCTCTTGCAATACAGAATTTTAACATAGGTGAGAAATGAAGACAGTTCCTAAATGTGACATATACCCTCTGCTTAGATGTCTAAATGGTATTTACAATAACCATTTAATTTCTAAAAATCAGAACATTAAAAAATGGAACTCAATATTTAACTATTGAGTCATACATATATATGGGCACACAACAAGCACTTTAAACATGTTGGACACTCTTATGAGTTCTAATTACTATGTACTCTGCAAATAATTACATCTTTCTCATGCAAGAAAAGTTAAGAATATCATCTGCTTGCAGGTCGGCATGTATCTTGTAAATGTGAATGTTTTTCGACCCTGCTGATTTCTTCTTTATCTAACCTGGCAAACCACTGTTTATTTAACCAGTAGATCAAACAAAATGTTCCTTTATTTGGTTGCTGCAGAGTTAATTGCCAGTTCCCTGCTTACAGTACTTTTCTGGGTCCTAGAAATGTTAGAAATATCCATATCAGATACTTATCATTTAATTTCAGGAAATAAAATCCCTTTGAAAGAAAGCCAGAACAAACTCAAGCTTGACTAAAGATAAAACTATCATTAGAAAAAAAAAAAAAAAAGGCTAATGGCAACTGAAAATACTGTATCAAAGGTCAATTACTGGTTGCCCTAACATCATATTAATTAGGTCCTGTATAAAGCAATATACAATTGCTGAAATTTGGGGAAAATGCCTTTCTAGGGACCAAAACTGTATCTCTTATGAAAGCCAGGAAACTGCAGTCCTGTGAATTTGCTCCTCTCACATCTTCCATGCTTTCGTTTTGCTGTAAGGATACGGGCAGAGAAAAAGAGAAGGGCTCCCTCCTCTCAGGTCAGTGTCTGGATGGGTAGTGTCAAACCAAAGAGCAACTTCAGAGACATCTTTAAGTAGTCTCTAAAAACTGAGGCTAGGGAACACTTAGCAAACCAAGAAACTTCAGGGAACAGAGCTGCCAAACCCTTAAAACTCTCAACAGAGCACACGCCAGCTGAGATTATTCAAAAACTTATAAAACAAAAGGGCACCAGAATAATGGCTATCCACTTGTTCTATTCCTAGTCATTCCTGCAAAGCATGGACACAGTAAAACTCAATGAAAGGTTAAAAATGATTATAAAATTTTTTTTTAAATGTAGATTTGGTTTAAGAAATATCTGGATGGAATTTTCTTAAAACCTTTTTAAAGCAAGTTACATGGAAAATTTCATTCCAAATTCTTATTCTCTGGCAAAATTATACACACATGAAAACAAGACTTTAAAATGCGAAACACTGGGCAACCTGAACTCAGTGAAATACTTCCAATTCAATCTCAACATAATAACTAAAATTCCAAAAGTGACACATGTATTTAAAGTTTAAGTGAAACACATACAAGTTCTGATCTCAGCATTTATTTGCGTTTACATTTTTCAAATACTTCACCATTAAGAGCACTGTTTTAAGTCGACTTGAAAAAAGTGAAGATTCACAAAAGGATTTCTTACGTAGACACTCTAACATCTCCTTTTATAATAATCAGTCAAACAATGGAGCTAAGGCTGCTGCACTTAAATGATAACCTCTCCTTCTCTTACATGGGAATCCTGCATACAGAGGTCACTCAACAGTACTTCCATGGTTTGACTCAACTGTCTGAATCATTTATAGTCTCTGACTCGATTCATGAAAAAATAAAATCCTAGTAACTTTGGTGGCACAGAAACAAGCTCTCTCTATTCTCACCAGACACTACACTGCTTTTTTTCCTTTGTTGATGGAGTTTGAAACAAAATCAATCAATACGGGGAGTAGCACATGCATCTGATCAGTTTTCAGAAATCCAAGTCTCTGACACTCCTAATCTCTTGCAATGTGAGCTCAGTTTTCTTTCCATCTCAGTGATTATACTCCGTTCTACCCAAGTTTTAGAAGAAAGCAGTGCATGTCTATATTCTGAATATATTCAGAATTCACTGAAATTCTTTATCTTTTCCCAACATTAACTTGTTCTATTCTTGGGTTTATATAACTGAAGACAAATGAAGTATACAGGGCATATGAAGAAAATCATGGGAGAAGGTACAGAATCTCTCCGCATCTACACTGCTCAGAAAACGTGGAAATACTGTAGATTAATTCTTCAATTTCAGGTGCTATTTCTTACTCATGTAATTGAGGTTTATGTATCATGGACTGGAAATCATGTGTTGGCTTTTAGACAGTGGCATGTTCAGTTTACTTGAGGATATATTTAGTATATTTATATATAGTGCTGAACCAGCATAAGATTTTATTATTATTATTATTTGGCTTTTCTATAGGAACCTGGCACAATGCCCACTAGAATCAATGCATCATACGGTCTCTCATGGCTGATTCACCCAAATATGAAATTCAAGCCTTTAATCAGTGAGAGTGTATTTCTGATATCAACAGTAGATGGTACTATGCAACACAAATAGTTTATTTTTTAGGAATAAGATTGCTACCGCTGTTGACCATTTGACCATTACACGTCCTCCCCTACCTGCTCATTTACAACTAGCAAAATTCAGCATTACATACCAACTATGTTATATAAAACCAAGCATTTATTCATATACCAACTAGATACACTGGGAAATGATCAAAGTACTATAAGAAAATCACACAACACTACAAGAAGATCACAGAATATTAAGACTCAAAAATAGCTTTCTTTGTATGACAATTACTGCACTTCTTATAAGAATTCCAAACAAGCACTCTCAAACTCAGTTACCCTTTTTCAGTTCCTGAAGGAAAATGTACCAGTTGATATTCAAATACTGGGCTGAAAATACAACTTGTAAAAATTTTAAATTGGGTTAGTCAATGAGCAACCCTCACAAAACTCTTTGTTGTCAGGATCTCAGGACCAGATTCCAATTGGAAAACCATCTAAGTGCATCATTCAAATCAGTAAGCAGGTATCTGCTTACTGCTATTTGCCAATCCTATTTACCATATGGGGCTTATCAAAGAAAGAAGTGGCAGCCTGGAGCAAAAATCTGCCTCACTCATTTTCCATTGTTTTAATGTATCTTTGCATGTGAGCTGAAGCAACTTGGCTGTTCTATCTCAAATAAAGGCCAGACTAGTGCTCCAGTTGACTCCTGACGTCTCTCAAGAACAGAACTTGGCTTCTGGGAGAAAACAACTTTTTAGGCTTCAAACTCTTCCACGGTACATTCTGTGGTGTTTTCCAGCACAAAATGGAATAAAACTATACATTATTACAGGCATATTTGAGAAGTGTTCAGAACTAAGTGCTCCATTTTTTGTGCAGTTTGCTATATGAAGAGTATAATTAACATTGAAAAACCCCTTTCCAACTAATCTTTTTTTGTATATCTCACATAAACACTTCTGCTTTTAACAGAGTCACTAACATGGAATTTAATGAAGAATCTTCACAAAAACAAACTTCGTTTGAATGCAAAATAGTCCCAGTAAGTCCTTCCGCTAAGACACAATATCATCTGCAGAGGCTGAACCTCCCTGTCAGCATTCCATTACATGTTGCTGCCATGTGATGGATGGCAGCACAGGGACAGTCTGACAGAATAGCGTCTGACATGGAAGTGTGTATGGAGCAATGGTGTGAAACTGAATTCCTCCAGGTGAAAAAAATGTACTAACATTCTCAGTATTTGCTGAACAAACTTATAAACAGGAGGGAGACTGACGTTTTACATGGTATGACAGTGACAGGAGAAGGGGGGGTGGCTTTAAACTAAAAAAGGGAAGATATAAGTTAGCTGTTAAGTGGAAGCTCACTTTACTCAGAGGGTGGTGAGGCACTAGCAGAATCTGCCCAGAGAAGCTGTGGATGGCCCATTCCTGGAGGTGCTCAAGGACAGGCTGGATGGGGCCCTGGGCAGCTGAGCTGGTGGGTGGCAGCTTTGCCCATGGCAGGGGGTTAGAACTGGGTGATCTTTAAGGTCCCTTTCAACCCAAAGCGTTCTGTGATTCAGAAACTATTTAAAATCATCAGAGTTGATTTCACATACGCACATCTCAGACATTAAAACTGAATATGTTATGACATGACCTTGCAGTATTTAAGGTCTTACTTCACAATCCGAACCTTCACAACGTTCAATATTTCTTCAAATCTAGAGATAGATTTAGATTATTTTATGGGAGAAAACAGCAAGGGAATTTTGGAAAAAGTTATCTTCCTCCGTTTCCCTCCCTTGGCTCCATTTTTGTTGTAAGAAATCAAGTTAGTGAATGGAATACAAATAAGAGAATTACATTTATGCCATTATTTGTGTAAATCCTTTGCATCAAGTTAAATACTCAGGCTAAGATTTGGAAATAAGTGAGAAGCCCCATATACTGAAACTGCACATTAGGACTATGCAACAGATTATGGCAAATACAGAATAAGTGACTGGTACATTCTGTTTTCACCACACATCAAGTTCATAGATTCATAGATTCATGGATACATTAGGTTGGAAAGGACCTACAAGATCATCTAGTCCAACCATCCTCATATCACCATCCCTACCCACTAAGCTACTAAATCAAATCCCTTAGCACCTCATCTAAACGCTTCTTGAA